>JAJLZM010000369.1:0-25790 GCA_030572235.1 Ambrosiozyma kamigamensis
TATATGTTCGATATTATATTAGCACTATACAGTTTGGTACGTAGCTAGCTAGCTATACAGGTCTGATTTAATTTTATACATATACCTGAGATTTTGTGAATAGTTTCTGGCTTTCAGCTATATAGATGAATGATAAACTGTTTATAAGAATATTCATAAGTTCATGTTCATGATTCTACGTATATAGGAATTAAATTTAATTCTTCTAGCTTAAAATGATTATAGGTATGGCATATATTTTCCACATGCTCGCGATACCGCGGTGCAATTATATAATTAGTAATTATGGCCTGGTGTGATTGAGAGCCGTAGCGCCGCTAGGGGCCTGCGCACGCACGTTCAAGACGTTCTCTGGCCACGGAACCTGCATGGACATGCGGTGCGCATGCGCGCCCGTTTGCTGTAGCGCGGCCGGGGATCGCTCGAGTCGCGCGCGGGGACCCGCCAGCGGAGTTGTGCCGCCGCGCCTCCCGCAGAAGAAAGCTTAATCCGGTGGAAATATCGAATTATTTCGATTCCACATAACTGATATTTCTTCTTTCCAATTCGTCTTCTTCCATAGACAGCTAAGGCAATACCTTTATATCTTCGTATATATATCCCCCAAAACCCTCTTGCTCTTCCTCCCTCCCTCTCTCTGACTCTACCCTTCCCTTCTCCCAAGTGTCTTCTATCCAATTATTCACCTGCTAAAAAGAAAAGACACAAACCCTCCAAAAATTCCAACTCTAATATTTCACAACAACAACAACAACAACAACTACAAAAACAAAAGGCCAGGAGCATCCCTTTCAGTCTCTGTTTTAACAACACACTCCCAGTCTCTCGTTCATCCCCGTATCTTACAAGTACAAAAGACTTATCCAAAACCTCCTCTTGCCATGTCAAACGACCTCAGAAGAGAGTCTGTGCTCAAGTTCAAACCTTCAAGAAGATCACCTCTATCAGATAACGAGGCTGACAGTATACCTAGTAATGAACTTTCCATGAAAAGAAAACGTTCATTCACTCCTAGCAACAGTTCAATATCGCTGACAGCTGATAACAACAACAGTAAAGCTGAGTCTTTATCTCAAGATCAAAATCAACTCCACTCAATATCATCTCAACCTACCAAGCGTCAACGTCTCAAAAACAACAAAACAACAAAATCAAAATCAAAATCAAAAGACAAAACAAAATCAAAAACAGCAACAGCAACAACAAAAACAACAACAAAAGCTTCAAGCAAGATAATATCTGATAAATCCAGCATTACATCTACATCCGACGAAGATGCAGACGAGGAAGATGATGATTATATAGAGAATGGAAAATCAATCCCTCCTGAACTTTTAATTAGATTTAAGAAATTTGCTTTATTTCAAAATGCTCCAAATGCTTTCTTTATAGCTTTAGGTCGTTGTTTAAGACCAGTTCAATATAATCCTCAAGAATACATAGTTAAATGTGGAGAACCAGCAAAATCAATGTACTGGATATTAAGAGGTACAGTTGGTGTGACATCTACTGATGGTGAAGCTACATATGCTGAACTTGCTGCAGGTTCTTTCTTTGGTGAAATTGGAATTCTTTTTGATAGACCTAGAACTGCAACAGTGGTTGCTCGTACCCGTGTTCTGTTGGGGGTTTTAACTAAAGATGCTCTAGAAGCTGTGTTGGCTGATTTTCCAACAATTGAAAGATTAATTAGAGATGAAGGTCAAGAAAGATTAGTTATGCAAGAAAAGAGAAAAAGATCAGCTAGAATGTCTGTTAATCCAAGTCGTATGTCCCAACGTATTGACCCAACTATTATGACAGCTAATAATCATAATGCTTCTTTAGTTGCAAATGAATATGATTTAGTTCCTGGACCTGCTTTACCTCCAATTAGCAATTCATCTTCAGTTTCAATTGAATTATATGAAAACCCTAATACTTCCAATTATGAACAGAAACAACAACAACATAATAATAATAATAATAATTTCTCAAAGTTACATCATCCAACTCCTAGACCTTCATTAAGTAGAACATCTAAACTCTCACCACTGTCCTCACTTTCGAAACCAAGATTATCTAATACCATTACTGTCAGACCTCCAGATCCATTAATACAAACATCTGTTTCACCCCATTCACTAAAACAGCCATCATTTTCACAGTCTCCTCTACCCAGTATAGATAATTCAATTTCAACAAGAGATTTTTTGAAAAGTTTACCAGTTTTTAAAACTTTACCATCAAAAGTTTTTCATGAATTAGCATTAAGTGTTGAAATTAAAGATTTTCAAACAATGGATTATATTTTTAGAAAAGGAGACTCTGGAATAGACATTTATTTTGTTGTTTATGGTGAAATAGAAGTTTTGAATCCTAATATACCAGGAAGGATTATTGCTAGATTAGGTTCAGGTAAATATTTTGGTGAAATGGCGTTTCTATCTTCATTAAGTGATAATTCTTCAAAATTGGAAAATAGATCAGCTGATATTAGAGCAGTTTCTGATTGTGAAGTTTTAATAGTTAAAGGTACTTTTTTAAATGATTTATGTAAACGTTATCCATTAGTTGCTGAAGATATGAAATCTACTGCTGGTGAAAGATTAAAAAATAATGATTCTGTTGGAAATTTAATTCATTCAACTGAACTTTCTCCAAGTGATAGACTTACTGTTGATTCATTATTAGCCAGAAATGAACCAGAATTATACAATGAAACACAAAACCAAGCTCCGTTATTCAAAAGTATTCCTTGGGAAACTAAATCAGTTACTGAAAATACACATCATTCTGACGACGAAGAAGAATCTGATAATAGTCGAAGATCTATATTTTCAAACACTTCTGAAGCTTCAACGACGTTTAAAGGAAGTTTTTCATTTGCTGCTAAAGATAGTAAACGCCAGTCATATTTACATTACAATAGTAATTTGCCTATGATCTCTGGTGATCCAGAAAGCACTGATCCAAACTCTAGTCCAACTGAACAACAACAACAGCAACAACAACCAAATTATAATTTTGCCATTCAACCTAAAAAAACATCACTTTCACTCCCACCTATGAATCCTGTTTATGGTTCAATTTATAGATTTAATAATCCTCCAAGACAACCATTTCAATATACCAGCCATGATATTAGATTAAGACTAGCTGATGCAAATAATGGTCGTAGAAGATCATCTGTTTTAGCTAATAGTGGTCCATTAACTGATAATATTTTTATGGAAATATTTAGTTATTTAGATTTACCCAATTTGATGAGAATGTCTAGAGTTTGTAGAAAATGGAAACAATTGATATATTTAGGTGAAAATTTATGTAAAGTTTTAGATTTAAAGCCTTATAATAGAGATTTAGAAGATGAAGGCTTAATTCAAATTACAAATTTTGTTGGTCGTAGACCTGAGGTTATTGATCTTTCAAATTGTTTTCATATAACTGATAAATCATTTAGTTATTTAATTAATGAAGTTGGTATTCGTGGTTCAATTAAAAAATTACATATGAATAACAATTGGAATATCTCAGCAATGGCTATTATGGATTTAAGTGTTGTTGGTCAAGAATTAACTGAAATTGATTTATCAAATTGCAGAAAAGTTAGAGACGATGTTATTGAAAGATTGATTGGTTCTAGTTATGATTCATCATCAAGATTTGGTTGTTCTAAGTTATCTGATATGAATTTATCATATTGTAAATATTTAACTGATAAAACAATGTTTTTACTTGCTGTTAATGCTAATCAAAGATTAAAAAGTTTAGATTTAACAAGATGTACTACAATAACTGATCATGGTTTTGCATTCTGGGCTCAAACTAAATTTCCACAATTAAGAAAGCTGATTTTAAGAGATTGTACTTTCATTTCTGATAACGCTATCACTGCTTTAGCATCTTCATGTCCATTTTTAGAAGAACTAGATTTAACATTTTGTTGTGTTTTAACTGATAATTCATTGGCAATTCTTTATCTGTGTTGTAAATATTTGAAAACTTTAAATATGTCTTTTTGTGGTTCAGCTGTTAGTGATAATTCCTTAGTTTCAATTTCAAGATTACCAGCCTTAGAAAAATTACTTATTACAGGTTGTATTAGAGTCACCAGACAAGGTGTTGATATGTTATTATCCAATTCTAGAACTATTAAATATTTAGATTTAAGTCAATGCCCAAGAGCTAATATCTATCAAGGAGCACCAGTTGAACCATTTGAAAAAGTTGCTGGTACTAGAAGTGCTTTTTTGAAAGTTAGACCATATGAAAGAATTGTGAAATTGATTTTATGAGTTTATTTCTGTTTTTGTTTTAAAAGAATTAAAATTATGTTTTTAATAATGTTGTTTACTTCCATTTTTCATTACTCATTTATTTTTGCTGTCCCTAGTGCCCTTCTAGATTTTATATTTATTTTTACTTCTTTTCTATTTTTTCATAACAAAAAAAAATAGGTCAATGAGTTTTTAATGTTCTGATTTTTTTGTCTTTTTATTTTTCCTACTTTTATCTCTGTTTCAGCTCATTTTGCATTTTTGAGCATTTTTTACGTTTTTTTGATTTTTTTTACATTTTTTCCTTTATTTATATTACATTTTGATTTTGTGTTCATATTAATCCAAAAAGCTTACTTTTCTTTGGATGTTTTTTTTATTTGGGACTTTAGTTTTTTATTTTTCAGGCATTCATTCATTTTATATTTCTATGATTCTCTTTACTTCCTTTTTTTCCCCCTCTTTTCTTTTCTACTGTATATTAGTTTCCTTTCTGTTTTTTAAATTCAATAAAATTGTGATTTTATTCTTACTATTAGTATAAAAACGATTAACTAAAAATAAAGATGTAAAAAGAGATTCATTTTATCTAAATTAAAAATTAATAAAATAATAATTTGATTATATGACAATACAAAATAAATGATAATAATAATTGGAATTTAAGAAAAGCGAAAAGTTAAATAATGATGGTTATTAATAAATGATTAAAGAAAAATACATAAGAGAGTGAAAAGAAATGTATATATGATATGATTTTATAATATAAATTAATAACTAATAAACTGAAATATAGTTATTAATTCTATCTTTTTGATTTTGCGCTATACATTCAGCAATCCAAGTAATATTTCTAACTTCTTGTTCTTTAGATCTAATCCAAGCCCAAACTGTACTAATTGTAAATTGTTGAGTAAAAGCATTTCTACATAAATTCATTTCATATTCATAAAAATGATCTTCTAAATTTTTGGTATTACCACTTGATGAAGCAGTACCTTCATCAAAAAATGATTTATATTCACCAATTTGAATGATAATAGTTTTTAATTGTTCTAAATCTGCACTTTCAATTAAATCATGTTTAAATGATGGTTCTGAAAGTTTACCTGAATCAGGTAACATTTTAGATTTATCAACTGGAGTTAATTCAGTATCTAAGGAATTGATACAAATGTTAATTGATCTTTTATCAGCTTCAAATTGTAATAATCTAATCATAATTTCATCTGATGGAGATGGTAATTCAGTTTTACAAAAATTCATAAAGTCTTCAAGATAAGCTTTATATAAAGTGTTTCTGATAATTTCAATATTCAAGTCATCTAAATCATCAATTGATAAACAATCTTGGAAATATGGAGCTAATGGAGTATCAATTAAAACTGTTTGATATAATGAATCTAAATCTGAAGCAACAGATAAAGTTGGTAAAGTATCAAACCAACCTAAAGGATGACATCTTTCTAAAATTTCAGATCTATCTCTTTCATGAATTGTACCTGTAATCATCAATGCAACATTATCAATCATATAACCATAAGTAATATAATCCATAAATTTACCTAATGGTTCAGTTGCTTGAGCTCTAATATATCTAAATTCTTCATAAATTTTATCATTTAATTTTTCTTCAATGATAGAAGTTGATAATTCTGCACTGTTGTTCAAGAAGTTTCCGTAATCAGTTGAAGATAATTGTAATTTCAAATCATCTAAAGTATCACATTGAGTTAAATTAATATATTGAGTAGAGGTTAATAGACCGTTCTTGTAGCCACGAACCAATCCTTCAATGTAACCGTTGTCGATGTTAAAGAATAAACCTTCCATTGTGAGAGACTTGACACTTAAAAAAAGACAATGCCTGGTAGGTTTAGATAAAACAGAACAAGTTGCAACAGGAACTTTAGTTAACAGTTGAAGCAGCCATCTTTTCAGACGCTTTCCGGTGCACGGGCGCGCAGTATTTCATTTCTAATACTGCTAAGTATCTAGTGTTTAGTATTTACATAAACTACTTAATTCAGGTTGGTTATTCCTGTTTTCTTCTTCTAAGGGATTCCCACAATGGTCCCAACCTGAATCTGTATTTAAAGATCGTGATCAACAGCTGTCTTGGAAATATCGCACTGACAACAGGCATTATCCAACTTCCAGTACCTTCGTACAAGTTCAAAGTTCTTTTATTAGCTTTTTCAACTTTATCTATAACTCTTTTAGCATAATCAGAAGGTTCCATCGAATGTTTTAAAGTCTCTCCTGATACTTGATTCCTGTACTCAAATGCTTCAATACCTTCTTTTGTAGATTTATAAATTGAATTATTTGGAATACCAATATCATCTGTAAATGAAGTATTAACACCACCTGATATGAAATTACAAACAAAAACATCTAAAGGTTCTAATTCTAATTGAAGAGTATTAGCATAACTATTTAATGCTGCTTTTGATGATGAATATATTGAAACAAAAGGAAATGGAACTAATGATGCAATACTAGATGTAAATGCAATTGTACCCTTTGAATTTATAAGTAAATCAATAAAAGTTTTAACAATCAAAACAGGTCCAGTAAAGTTAACTTGGAAGCAATTGTTAATTCTTTCTTCAGTTAAATCTATTGCAGAGCATGTACATGCTTGTCCAGCATTAATGTATAATAAATCCAATTTTGGAATATCAGAATATTTAGATAATTCAGCTTTAACAAATTGATAACCTTCTTCAATTGAATTTAATGATGAAACATCCATTTTGAAAATTGTTATATTGTTTGGATATTTCTCTTCTAACGTCTTCATCAGTTCAACCCTTCTAGCACAGGCAAAGACTTTATAGCCTCTACCAGCTAATTCTAATGCCAAACAGTGGCCAATTCCGGAAGACCCACCTATGACAAGAGCAGTCTTGACTGATTGTTGTTCTTGAACAGACATGAGATACTGTTTTGATTAAAGCTATAGGAACTTAATTTACTAGGAAGAGAAGAATCAATAATAAAGCGAGATTTTTATTTTTACGTTGTGAACCACGAAATACCATTGTCCTGGATCTGCTACCAAAATCTAATTACAGGTATTTCAATATACTGTAGTTAAGAAAGAAATTGAAAATCAATTCCAGGACAATGGTATTGCGTGATCACTACATATAAACAAAAATATATAGTAGGAAAGTCATCTAACAGAATGTTGAATTTAATGACTAAAAGCAAAACCTAAGATGAACTGTTCAATAACTGAATCATGATATTCATCTTCAATTCATCTTCTTCATTGCCTTCACCACATTCACCATCATCATCATCATCATCATCATCATCATAATAATCTTCTCCAATTTCTTCATCTTTATCAACTTTATCATCTTCATCATCTTGACCTTGACCTTGATCTTGATCTTCAACACCTTCACCTTCACCATCACCAACTTTGTCATCTTTATCATCATCTTCATCTTCTTCATCATCTTCATCATCAGAAACATTGTTAGAAATAGCTTGATCAGCTAAATGATCAGCCATCTCATTTCCAGGATTACCGACATGACCACGTATCCATTTGAACTTGATTCTTCCAAAACCAGAAATATAATACTTCTTGTTGATATATTCAATTAAACTTAAACATTTCTTAATTATTTCCAGATTTGCAATCTGTTTATTTCTTGAGTTTTTCCATCCTTTATTCTGCCATTTATAAGCTAAACCACTGAAGCACTCAGTACAAAATCTTGAATCTGAAAATATAATATATTTTCTTTGTGAATTCTGATTAGAATCCCATAACTCTAAAATTAATTCTAAAGCACGCTTAACTGCAATCAATTCAACGGTTTGATTTGTATAATTTCCTGAACCAAGGAATACAGATCTATTCCTTAAATCACCTTCTCCAAAACTAATTCCAATACCACCAATTTTTTGGTCAATCATATTCTTATCAACTCGACAAGCTCCATCGACATAGATAGGAATTGCTTTTTTCTTTTGATCAGTCGATTGAAATTCATTCATAATGAAATAATTTAGAAAATCACTATTCTCTTCTTTTTTCGTTGAATCACCACAGCAGAGTAAAGGGGAGGAATCCTTTGTATTTATATTGCTTCTATAAGTTCTATTCGATTCATTGAAAAAAAAAGTATTGGTTTATAAAAGGGAATGTTATGAAAAAGAGAATGTTCTTTAGTAGTCTCAATGAATGATATTAGTTCGATTTCACTGTTTTCACACACATATTTTGTCAATTGACAGACAATCAGTCATATATAACACTAAAATTAATATTAGTACTTCACTCCTCGCAGACTGGAGATAAGCAAGTTTGCTTTGGAATGGAACTTTAGCATATCTATTGTTAATTGAGGGCTCACAAAAGTTTTTAATTTGAAAGAAAAGGATTTTGAATTAATATTGATTATTTATAGGCTGATCAATGATCGTGTACTCATGAAAGTAATTGTTTTACAATAACTGTAGTATAATCCAAAATATTCTTAATTAAACTTAATTAGTATTAAATCAGTTAAAATTTAGAAGATAAGTAAAAAAAACTAAAAACAGTCCATTGAAAAGTATCATAAAACCCAAGCCAGTTCACACATCATTAAAATTGCTATTTATTAAAAGAATTAGAAGAAATAGCTTTATTGGCTAGTTCATCAGCTTTTTCATTTCCATAAACGCCAACATGACCTTTAACCCATTTAAATTGAAGGACACCATATCCTGCCTCAAGATATCTCTCATTAATCAAATTAATTAAAGAAAGATTATCTCTAATTAAGATTTGATGTTCAACTGGCTTACCATTTGCATTTTTCCATCCATTTTTCTCCCATTTCAGATGCCATTTATGAATTATATTAATACAGTATTCTGAATCAGTGTGAATTTTAATTTTAATTTCAGGAAATAAATTCCATAATTCAAGAATCCATTTTAAAGAATGATTAATAGCCATTAATTCTGCAACTTGACTTGATAATTCAGTTCCAGTACCTAAAAATATTGATTTGTTTCTAATATCATTTTTTCCAAAAAATATACCTGCACCAGCAATTCTATTACTGTTTTTCTTCTTATGATTTCCTTTGCAAGCACCATCGACAAACATATCATCTCTTCTAAATGTGCCTTGCTTACCTCCTTTAAACTTTTGATAACAATATTGTACCATTTTGTAATGAAAACTTTCTAATTTTTTCTACCTTGAAGAAAGGTTTGAGAAGCTATAAGCAAAAGAGATTGTTGTGATAACATTTCAAACTAAACTGAAAGGAGTGGTGCTGTTATTGAAAGCAGTTGGTCCAACAGAAGAAAAGAATAATTTGGTCCTCGGATAATTACGTGCCATTTTTTTTCCGTTATACGTAAGTATGAGCTCAAGTTGTTAGAGTTGACTTTTTATCATCTTCTCCAGATGTTAGCTAAATAAGACAATCGAATAACATAGAAATGTCATACACAATTGAAATGAAATAGATTACTAAAAGTTTGCATGGGTTGGTGAGACACCATTTCGTAGTTAACCAGGTTATCCAGATATAAAATAAACAATTTAAGAATTTAAGACTTATAAAACTAAAACCATAGAACACATAACTAGAATTACGAGTTTCAGAGCTTTGCTTTCAATGGTAAAACTTTCAGATTCATATTATTCACATTGAATTGAGCTGCCCTATTCATACCTTTTTTCACACTTAGATCTCTTTCAGAAATATCTTCAATACATGATTTAATAGCAGAAATACACCACTCATCTTTGCTTGTGATTTCCTTACCTAGTTCGAATGCAGCTTTCATTGCCTCGTCATAACCACCATCGATGATATCACGTTTAGAACATAAGCCCAATTCTAAAACTTCTTCAATACCAAATTTAGAACCAGTCATAGAAAGTTTAGATAATAAAGATACATGAGAAGTAGTTTTAGCTAATCTTTGCAAAATTCCTAAATCTGGAACAATACCTAATTTGATTTCATTAAGACTAAATTGAGAATCGTTGGTGAATAAATTAATAGTAAAACATGATATCAATTCAAGTGCTAAACCAAAATTGTTTGACCCATGAATTACACCAATTGTAGGTTTCTTCATATTTAAAGGTGTAGAGATACAATTTTGAAAATTTTGAATGAATTTGAACATTTTCCTTTTAGAATTAAGAGAACCTCTAGCCTTAGAAAAGAACTTTATATCTAGACCAGAACAAAATGTTCTACCAATACCTGAAACAATAACAACTTTGATTAAAGGATTTAAATCCAAAGCATTAAGTAAGCGCTTATATTCCATCCACATCGGTTCATGGAAACAATTGAAATATTTTGGTCTATTAAATTGAAGGGAAGCTATTCCATGGTGAAGGTTCTCTACCACAAAAAAATCAGATTTCAATTCGGGAAAGTCTTTTGGCATTTTCAATATATTTAAAACATTAAATATACTCTACTTAATTGAACAAGATAAAATAAAGAGAATTTTGAACTTCTTTTATATTATGCGAATGCATGAGTGTGGGGAAACCTGGGAAACTTGAGCGAGCATGTGAAACAAAGAAAGTCTTTTTGAAGTTTTTCCAATTTCTATTATTTTCAAATTTTCAAATCGTTATAAATATATCCAGTGTTTATCTTAATATTTCAATTCTTTAATCCATAAATAAATGTGTGTTTAATGCACAACTAATATTAAAATGTATAGCTGTAAAAAATCTGTTTAAAATGCTTTTATTCCGCCAACTGTACTCAATTGTTCCTTTAAAGTTTCAATATTCAAGTTTTTACCAATGAGAACTAGTCTACTAGAATCTAATTCTAATTCATTTATATCTTGAGCACCATCCATGATATCATATGTTTTTCTGACACCCTGAATGACCTTATAATCATCACCTATAAACACCAAGCCTTTTGTTCTATGTATATCCATGCCTTGATGATGATGATCATCATCTTCGTCCTCAAATTCTACTCTCCATAACAAACGTTGTAAAAAGTGTTCAAATTTATCAAATTCAGATTGATTATTCAGTTTTGGAAAATTTAAAGTAATAGTACTAACTCTTGGATCATGATAATCTGTTGTTGTTTTGATTAACTGTTCTATATTTCTATTTTCATATGCATGTAAATCCAAAATTTTATTCAAATCAATATCACCAAATTTAGTTTCAAAGATTGGTGCAATTGCATTTATACCTTTAACTCTTTTTTCAATTTGAGCCAACCATTTCTTATCCCCTTCAACTTTATCTATCTTATTAAGTAATATTGAATCTGCCATAGCTATTTGTAAATGTGCAATAGTCATATCATCCGCATCCTTCTTAACGTGACCTTTACCATGTACATGTCCGCCAACGTCGTCTAAACTCTTTTCAATATTTTCAGAATCTAAAACTGTAACAACACCATCAATATAAACATTTGAACGTAGTGCATCGTCTAACCAAAACATGGTGGCAATAGGAGCAGGATCTGCTAATCCAGTTGTTTCCAATAATATATGATCAAATCCTTTTCTCTTCGCAACTAATTTTTCAATTGCAGTGACACCATTATCTTTAACAGTACAACATAAACAACCATTACCTAAATCTAACCATTCTTCATAAGTGTTATCTTTATCTTTAACAGTTAATGACTTTTCAATATCTATGGAATCACCAAATTCATTTAAAATAACAGCTAGTTTTCTGTCACCTTTCTTTGCAATTTGTTCCAATAGAGTTGACTTTCCGGAACCTAAGTATCCTGTAATTATGGTAACTGGAACTTTTTTATTTATTAAGTCTTCTTCGTCTTCTTGTATATCATCTTTAAGAAGTTTATTTTGCTTAAGTTCTTCTTGTGTTGCTTTGGAAAAAATAATTTCTTCATTTTCATTCTCAACCAAATCGGGAATCAAAAACTCTTCCTCAACTGTCATGTTGTCAATGATAACTGTGAATGGCTCTTTGCTTTTTGCTTGGTGGATCAATATCACCAAGAAGAGATGTCTATAAATTAAAAGTTTCAAAAAAAAGTGTTGAAGTAAAGTGCGAGAAGGTTCAGTTGATTATGTCAGCAGCCATGTCTTTGTCCCTTTCTGTTCCTTTCTCTTCTTACCACCAGAGCCAAATTACCTTCATTTACGACCCATTGCTTCATTCACCGTTACTTGTGATTTTTCACTGACCACTAACAGCTTTTTCCCTGAGTTCTTTTCCACCTGACTCAAGATATGGCGAAAAGCTCCCATCATCACAGAAAGCACCACTCTCACTCTTTAAAGTTCAATTACACATCCAACAATGATATTGGAAATAGCAGTATAACAGATAGATTCATATCAACTATTCATGAAAACAGCAGTTCTAGTTATTATCATAATCCGTTGAATAATTCTCCCAAAAATCAAGGTTCCCTTCAAGATGATGATCATAATTTATCTTCAATTCAAGAGACTCTATTTAATGAAAATTCTAACGTCGATAGTTCATTCATATTAAGAGACGATAGTTTTATTATTGGTACAAACATCAGAGCAATCACTTTACCTCAACAAAGACCGAGAGCAATAGATAGAAACTTAGATGAATACCCAGTCTCTGATGAATCTGATGATGATCAAGAAAGTATAGATAGTACAAAGGATTCACAGGAAAAACTGAAAGATAATGTTGCTAAAGCTTTAGGATTGAAATTAACTTACAGAATTTTAAATTTCAAACCATTAAAACTTTCAAGTTTGAAAAGGAGCAAGTTGTTAAACCAAGAGAATAGGTTAACTGATCAAAATGACAACACAAGATTAAAGAATCAAACTATAATATCAAATCCAACTTCCCCAAGACGTCAACCTGATTTTACTATCTTAAGTGCACCAGGTTTAAGTGATGATTTCTATTCAAACACTGTCTCTTGGTCTAAAAACTCTAACAAAGTAGCTGTTGGACTCGAGAGCGCTATTTTTACTTGGAGAGAAGGAAAATATACTAAACCTTATCAATCAATAGTAGGAGAAATTGTCTCTTGTGTTTCATATAGTGATGAGGATATATTGGTAGTTGGTACTAAAACTGGTAGAATCATAGTTTACGCCCCTGGATCTAATATGATTCATTTTACTGCTATCTTAAAAGAAAGTACAGGTATCTGCTGTATAAGTTGGGTTTCAAATTCTAGATATTTCTTTGCTGGTGATGATCTGGGAGATGTTTCATTATATCAAGTAGTTGCCAATAGAAATTCGGAATTACTGGTTCTTTTATGTCGGGTCTTCAAATGTAATGAGCAGCAAGTTTGTGGTATTAGTGTCAGTCCAGATAGTAAGCAAATCACAGTTGGTGGGAATGACAACTGTTGTACAATATGGGATATATCAGAAATTGAAAGTCCTATACTTAAATTCTATTTGGCTCATGATGCTGCTGTTAAAGCTATAGCTTATTGTCCTTGGATGCCTAATCTTCTTGCTACAGGTGGTGGTTCAAAAGATAGACATATTAGGTTCTGGCATACTGGTACAGGTACTTTAATAAGCAAGCACTTGACTAAAAATCAGGTTACCTCATTAATTTGGTCTAGATATAAGAAAGAGCTTTTAGCTACATTTGGATTTAGTGATTCTTACCATGAACCTTCCAGTTTAATCAGAGTATATTCATACCCTTCAATGAAAGTTCAAACCCAAGTTCCATCGGATAGAAATTTAAGAATATTAAGTGCTGAATTATCAAAAGATTATAAATCTATTTGTGCTGCTGTTAGTGATATGTCTGTTCGAATATATCCAATTTGGGAAGTTGATCATGAGTTAAAAAATGGAGAATATGATGGTGGCATGTTTGGAAGTGAGTTGCTAGATTTACAAGAAGGTGTAATGGATACAAGTTTTGAATCTATTAGGTGATCTGAATGAAAAAAAAAATTCTTTGCTACTATTTAATTGAATTATTTGCATGTTTTATTTATTTATTTCTTTTAATTTATTTTATTTTATTTATACATTTTATACATTATTGTCTCATTATTATATATTGTCTATCATTAATTTTAATATATTACAAACAAAAGTGATTTATAAACGTACACATACATTAATTATTAATAAGGAACTATCAATTATGATGAAACCCCTTCATATTCATTCTTCAATTTTTCATGTAGTAGCTTTTTCCAATGGTTCCTGTTTCTATGAATTGGAACACTATCAAAATGAAGAGCAATGATCAAACAAAGTAAAATAAATGCAATAGCAGAACTAGGTGTAATCATATGCCTAAAAATACTTTTAGTAATAATTTGTTGATAAGGACAAACGGAATCAATACCAACAACCCAACAATTACCAGCACTTAAAGAATTCAAATTTATCCATCCACCTACCTGACCCGCAGGTATACTATCAATCAATAGTTTTTGAACAACGGCAGTGTTAGGTAAAGCAACTTCCCAAGTATCACCTCCATCAAGATCTGTGCAATATTCAATAGCATCTTCATATGTACCTGTTTTGCTAGTGAATTTAAAATTAGTTATATTATCCTGGTTTTGGCAGATAATGGAATTTTCATCAGTACAGTTAGCAGTAACCCAACCATCTCTAGTAATGATTGAACAACGATTAGGATCTGTTATATCACTAGATTCCGATGTCGTAATAATAGGTTGATTCTTCTCCCAAGACCAAAATGAATTAATCATATACGATTCCATTTCTTCTAATGAAGTCAAACGATGGCTGATAATTGGAATATAACCACATAACATGGAATCTTCAAATTCATCAAGTGAGAATGGATCAGAACTAGAGTCATACGAAAATCTAAATGTAGTGGAATTGTATTCCGAAGAAGACTGACATTCAATCTCCTTATACTCAGAGTATTCTGTGTTTAGCAAAGGCAGGTCGTTATATGGTGAATCAAGAGAGGTGGAAAAATAAAATAAAGAATCGGTAATTTCATCTGATAAATCATAATCATTTCTAGGAATATTATTTTCAATGATAATTGGAATTACTCTAACAACATCTGCAAACAACATTTTACTTAATATTGGTACTTGCGAATCAGAAAGAATGGATTCAGTGGTCTTATATTGAAGTGACGAAAAGGGTGTCTTTAAGGATGTTATTCCAGTTTCAAAATCTTCATTTGTAGAATTTAATAAATTTAACCTCATTAAAAGATACATGACATTAGTATTAAGATCAGTATTAGTGGAAGATAAAAAGTCATTAAGGGTTGATATTAACGAGGTAATATTGAAAGATGAAGGTGATCCACAAGGGGTAGTTGAGTGGTTAGAAATGGATGTGCTTGGACATAATCCCCAGTCTTGATAATAATTGTTGTAATATAAATCAATAGCAAAAGCTTGTACTCCAGTATTTAAGAATCCAGTGAACCCAGTTAAAGCTGTGGAATTATAGCCAACAACTTCAAACAATGTTTCAGTTAAATTAACTCCCATAACTATATCAGAAGCAACGGAAACATTAGCTGATATATCTCTTTGAGTTCTTAAAGCTACTGCTCTAGTTTCAGATAATGTGTTCCAACCATTTGTAGTAGAGCTTGATGTAGAGGTTGAATAGTCGATTGTATTGCTTGCAGAATAAGGAGAAGAAGAAGAGCTGTAAGATAGCACCAATCTGGGGAGGTAAATTAATGAAAGAAAGGTATATAACTGCCAGAAGAGGCTCATTTGAACTGATATCTCTTTGACTTAGGAAGAAATCGATGTTGTAGTTGTTTATAAGGGTTTTGTTTTGTGTAAACACTGAGCAGTAGTTGCTTTTATTTTAGTCCGCACGGAATCAACACGTTTAATTTTGCTTTCTGTGTTTTGGTTTGAATTCTTTTTAAAAAAACTACTTCAGAAGTCTTCAATTCAGACTTCCATAGATTCAAATACTTTATTATGAACAGTGCCTATCATGATCTTACTGAAGCACTTGCTTGTGCTTTCTTTATAGTACCTTTAAAAACATATTTTCAAGAGACAAACTCAGTAGTTAATTATCCATTCATTGATGAAATATTTCATTATCCACAAACACAACAATATTGTAATGGAAACTTTCAAGATTGGGATCCTAAGATCACTACTCCACCAGGTTTATACTATCTAGGGTATTTGTATACAAAGTTAGCTGGTGTTGAATGTGATTTGGAGAATTTAAGATTTGTTAATTTCATTGGTGGTTTAACAATAGTGTTACTAACATTTTGGATAAGAAAAAGATTTAATAATTGGTCATTGTCATCATTATCATTATTCATGAACCCTTTAATCATATTATATTATTCCCTATATTATACAGATGTCTGGTCAAGTGTATTTGTTTTACTAAGTTATACAATAGTGTTGGTTGAACCTACTAGATCTCCATTTATCAATTCTTCATTATCTGCAATTTTAGGCTTATTAAGTTTAGGATTCAGACAAACCAATATCATTTGGAATTGTTTCATTGCTGTTTCTGTAATTGATACTCAAATTAAAAAAGAGAATTTTTATAAAAATGAAACATTTATAGAAGATTTAATTATTTTCATTAAACAAAGTTTAAAAAATTGGATCTTATTAATTCCATTTGCTATTAATTTTGGATTATTTGTTGCATTTTTGAAATATAATGGAGGAATTGCTTTGGGAGATAAAGAAAATCATCAACTTGTATTTCATGCTGTTCAAGTATTCTATTGTTTTACATTCTTAACAATCTTCACAATACCATTATGGATATCATATGATTTCTTCTATCAGTATTTGGTAGACAATTTTTTTAGATTAAAAGGTTTGTGGTTTAATCTCATATGGATTCCAAATATGTTCTTACTTGTTTCAGATTTCACAATTGTTCATCCATTTATATTAGCCGACAATAGACATTATACATTTTACATTATGAGAAGAATTATTTTACATGATGAATATTCAAAGTATAAATGCATTTTTGCTTATCATTTTTCTTGTTATACAATTTATAAATTAATTAAATCAAATATGAGTAAAACTGATTTCACTGCATCTTCTTTTCCTATGTTATTGGCTTATGTTGGCTCTGTTGCTTTAACAATTGTTCCATCACCATTATTTGAACCAAGATATTATATTCCAGCATTTATATTTTTCAGAATACTGATAGCTCCTTCATCAAAACCAGTTTTGAATGTTGGCTTCTTTAACAGTTATAATAAGTTTATAAGATTAGCTGGAGAAGTAATTTGGAATCTTTTTTGGGCTCAAGCTCTTTATGTTACCTTTTTAACCTTTTCATTTGAATGGCCAACTGAAGACTTTCCACAAAGAGTTATTTGGTAGGTTACATACACACGTATTCTGTATATATTCTGTACTCTGATTAAATGACATATACCATTGTATCTTCATATCGTATAAAGCAGACTCATGATATTTATTTGGACTTTTGGAGTCATTTTGGTCATTTTGGACCCCAGATTCCCCAGATTCTGAAGCAGATTTGGTCTCGCTAAGAGATCTCACAGTATTTATCTTTCATGATCGAATGACCACAACTACTTCTGTTTGCCCTCCAGTTCTTACTCTTTTTCCTAAATCATTACACAAATAAAAGTTCAAATTCGAAATACAATATGTGTATCTTACTAGCATCAACACTACATCCAGATTACCCATTGATTCTACTTTCAAACAGAGATGAATTCTTTAGCAGGCCAACTCAACCAGCATCATTTGTTGATCCACAACACAATATATTATCACCTTTGGACATGGCAAGGACCGAACATGGAACTTGGATAGGGGTTACTAAGACAGGAAAGATAGCAGTTTTAGTTAATTATAGAGAAGCTTTAAAAATGGACCCAGTTAGTCGAATATCAAGAGGTAAAATTCCACAATTATTTTTAAATTCTACATTAAGTGCTCAAGAATGGGGAAATAAAATCAATTCAGAAACAAATAATTTTGAAGGAGTTGGTGGGTTCTCATTACTTTTTGGTGAGTTAAGATATGATGATGAAACAAAAAGTATTAAACCTTTAAATATTATATCTAATAGAGTTGATGGTGTTACTCCTGTTTTTGAAAGTGGTCCTTGTGATAATAACATTGACTGTTCAAGAACAATTGGTCTCTCTAATTCTCTTTATTTAAATCCTTGGCCTAAAGCAATAGATGGCGAACAAAGATTATCAAATATTGTTAAGGAAAGTTTAGTTAATAGTTGGAATGAAGATAAATTAATTGAAGAATGTTTTAATGTTTTATGTGTTTCAAATCCATCAAACTATGAAGATTGGAAGAAAATGAAATATAGAGAAGCATATGAACTGATGCCTAATTCAATTTTTGTTCCACCAGTTCATACAAAAGATGAAACAAATACTAGAATAACTAAAGTAAGTAGTTTACCTCTGTCAGGTGAATTTTATGGAACAAGAGCACAGACTATTATTTTAATTGATAAATTTGGTAATTTGAAATATATTGAAAAGAGTTTGCATAACTGTGATGATTTAACTGAAAAATCACAGATTAATACATTTGAATTTAAAATTGAGTCATGGAATGATCATAAAGGATTGAATCAATTAGACGAACAATTTATAAATACTGGAGCCCAAGAAGCTTTCCTTTCAGTTTAATTTTCTTTAAAGCGTATAGGTGTATAAACATTGATTTACAATATAATTAATATTGATTTTTAAGTATGTAAAATGTCTCAGTGAGAGATAACTCCCGAGCTCCGACTGATAGCGGTATTTCGCAGTTCGCCGGTTGTGTAGTCCATGTTGTTGAACTTTTCAACTGCTCCTTTGGATGTCACTCTTTCTTCCTAGGATTTCTTCATATTACTCTTAATTCTAAGAAAAAAGATACAAAACATGTCTCAACCTAAAATCTTGACTCAAGAAGAATTCCAAGAACAAATTGTTCAAAGATATACTGGTAAGTTGATGATAAATCAGAGATATTGAAAATCATATCTTATTCAAACGATCGTATACTAACTTCTTGTTATTTATGTGTGTCTTTCAGATATCATTGGTGAAAAATTAGGTGGTAAAATCATTGCTTTCTCTGATGAATGGTTTGCAGCTGCTGAAAATTTAATTAAACCAAAAGCACCAATTAGAGAACCAACAAGATTCACTTATAAAGGTGCATGGTATGATGGTTGGGAAACTAGAAGACATAATACTAATGAATCTGATTGGGTCATCTTTAAAATGGGTGTTTCTTCAGCAACATTAATTGGTGCTGAAATTGATACAGCTTTTTTTAATGGTAATCATGCCCCAGATATTTCAATTGAAGCAGCTACATTAACTGATGACTCACAATATTTAACTGCTAAATGGGAACCAATTATTTCTAAAGTTGAATGTGGTCCATCTCAAAGACATTTTTTTGTTAGAAATGAAATTACAAAAGAAAAATATACTCATGTTAGATTACAAATGTATCCAGATGGTGGTATTGCTAGATTTAGATTATATGGTACAGTTTATCCAGTTATTCCACAAGATACTTCACTTGTTCTAGATACTGCAAGTGCTGTTTTAGGTGGTGTTTGTGTTTCATTTTCAGATCAACATTTTGGTTCTGCTGATAATTTATTATTACCAGGTAGAGGTCATGATATGTCAGATGGTTGGGAAACTAAAAGATCTAGAACACCAAATCATATTGATTGGGCAATCATCAAATTAGGTCATAAGACTAATATTAAACAAGTTACTGTTGATACAGCACATTATAGAGGTAATTTTCCACAATATATTGTTATTCATGGTATGAATACTAATATTGAATCACCAGCTGAAGATGATTCTAATTGGGAAGTTATCGTTGATAAGACTAAGACAGGACCAGATAAAGAACATGACTATGATATTGAATTAAATAAAGTTTTCACTCATGTTAAGTTAACTATGATTCCAGATGGTGGTGTTAAGAGATTAAGAATTCGTGGTAGTGCTGTTTTTGCTTAAACTAAAAGTTTTTTGTTAATTTTTATTTTTATTTTATTTTATTACATACTATTCATTTATTATTTACTATTAATTATTCTATATATATAATTCTATATACGATTCCACGATTCCAACCATTCATTTTGCATATTAAAAAACAATTATGTCTTTTGCAACGCACAAATAACCGGAAATAGTGCCGGTGAAAGTTCAATGAAAAAAATTTTGCGATCAATCGATCATGTTTATCATCAATAATTTAAACAACAACAACAAAAGTAGCACTATATATTATATTTATTTCTTCATGGAAACATTACAAAGAAGATTAAGACAAAGGGTTCCAGTGATACATCTTAATTTATCGAATTATTTTCCATTGAATGACAAAGATGAAATAATAATTACAATTAAACAACAAATTGAATTATTAGATACAATTAAAGAAATTTCTAAATTTAATCCATATTATAGTAAATTATTCATTAAAAGGTTAATAGAAACATTAGAATCAAATAAAAGTGGTAGTGATGATGATGATGAAGAATGGGAAATAATTGATGAATTATATGAGAAATTATTTGAATTATTACCTTCAAAACAATTAAATCCAACTGATAATGATATAATCTCATATACATTAATAAGAAACGATGAATCATTTAAATATGATAAAAGGATAATAATTCAAGAATCACCAAATTTAATATCAGGATTAGGTACAACTGGATTAAGAACATGGGAAGCATCATTATATTTATCAGAATATTTATTAAATAATTTATTATTAAAAACAACAAATTATGAAATTGAAAAAGATTTTAAAAATAAAACTATATTAGAATTAGGATGTGGTACAGGGTTTGTTGGTATGTCATTATTTAAATATTATCATAGAAATTTAAAGAAAATTATAATGACTGATGGAGATTCACAATTAATTGATAATATTTCATATAATTTAAAGTTAAACGATATCTCATTAGTTAAAGAATTAGAAGAAGAAGATTGTATTAATAATAAGGAACAAAATATTCCAAATATTGTTTCGGCGAATGAGAATGAGAATGGTGATTCAAAATTAGAAATAAGTAAATTATGGTGGGGTGAAGATAAATTACCAAGTTGTAAAATTGATACAATTATTGCAGCAGATGTTACATATGATTCTACGATAATACCATATTTAATTGAAGTTTTAAAAGATAGTATGATTGATAAAGAAGGAACAGTTGAAAGTATTTATATTGCAGCTACAGTTCGAAATTCCAATACAATTAAAAAATGGGAAGAATATTTAAATGAAAATGAAGAGAAGTTAATCTGGAAATGGAATATAATTGAAACTAAACCATGTGTCAAGATTACAGAAGAAGATGGAGTCGACAATCATGATGAACCAATTTGGTATAATATAGGTACACCAGAGATAAAAATATATAAAATTTTAAAATATCAAAATAAAATATAGAAAACTCTTTAAAATTGATTAAAAGGACTTTAGTAGTTTATTCCGAGCAATTTATTTCATGTTACGTACGGATGAAGTGGATATATAGGATATGCTTAACATTGCTTATATAAGTTAGGTTAATATTAGCTAATGTATAAGTTATAACGATATTGATTGTGAAAGTTCTTCTTAATTGTTCTAGGTATATAACTTTTAGATTTTAACGAATTGTCTTAAGATAAAAAAGAATTATAATAACGGTGAATATTTAAATTAAGTTACCGTTGTAATACCTAGCTATAACTATATATATAACTATATACAGTGTTTCCAATATTTAAAACAGCTATATAAGTGTACGTTTCACCATCCATGATTCTTCAACTCGACCGGCCCCAACTTTTATCAGATAATTCATAATTAATATTGATAATTGGGCACGGCCTGATTGTTTGTTGAGTCTTAATTCGATGATTATATCAAATGATATAATGAACCAATCATGATCATTAAATTTACAAATAATTTCTAATAAATTTAATAAAAATAGAATTTAGAATCGACTAACCCGAAAAGTATCGAAAGATCTTGAGATCACATCTAATTTAACGAAAAGGGTAAAGTACTAACTTGATTTGGTTGTTAGAAGACTTGTAACTATATGGAGAGACAAATTTAAATTTTATTACGCGTATATACGTACGCGTACTTTAATTAATCGTACAACAATTTAACTCATTAATTTGTTTGATTGTTTGAGCAACAAACAGCTAGTGGTGGTAGATGCCCTTGGTTGCTGTGATCATGGATATATTGTGGAACACAGTATGAAGAGAGTGTATTAGAGTGCAACAGCTATACTGTAGTAGTAATAATACCAGTACGTCAACAATAATAGTCGACCACAGTGCGGCGCTGCCGGCGAGACGCTAATAAATTTTATAATTTTGCGGCGGATTGCCCAATCGGGACGGCCATAAACAAGGAGAAAACAATCACTAAACTCACTAAAATCACTAAAATCATTTCTTGATCTTTTCTACTTTACTTATACCTGGCCGTTTCCTACGTTTCCTGCTCCCCCAGACTGCCCTCTTGCTCCTTCCCGCCATGTTGGACTCCACAGACTATGAAAACATACTACCCATCATGCTCCAGGATCAACACTACAACACTTCAGATCTACTACCCATGCTAAACAAACCTTCAATCCCTTCTCCTGAGTGCAACAACTTCAACCCCAGTTCTCCAAATCATCTCAACCTAAGAACAAGTGCAAGCACAACTCCAACTATCCCATCATCCTCTTCTTTTAGACACCATCATACTACTCCTCTGCAAGAAAGACGCAATTTTACTGATCATCAAACTTTTTTAATGACATCTCCTAAAAAAATATTATCAAATGGTTCCGATGTTTCCATTACTGATTATAGAAAGATAGAAAGACAGTTTGCTGATTCAATAATTAAAAATAAAGATTTAATTAGAGAACAAGAAAGACTGGAACATGAATTATTATCAAAAGATAAATTAGTTGATTTAAAAAATACTAGAATTAATGAATTAATTCAAGAAAATAGTCATCTTGTTAAAGAATTAAGAAATGAAAGAGATTTAAATCAAAAAGAATTCGAATCTTGGTCTGAAACTAAATTAAAATTAGAAAAAAAAATTAAAGAATTAAATAAAAATTTACAAATTTCAATTGATGATCATAAAGCTTTAGAAATGTCTCAACAAAATTCTCAAAATTCAATTAATAATACTACTAGTATAGATAATATCAATGAACAAAAAGATGAAATTGATAAATTAAAAAAGAAAATTAAAATATTAGAAAAAGAAAATGAATTAGAAATTCATTCAAAAATGATTATAATTGATGAATTAGAAATGTTAAAAGAAAAATGGAATGATTTACAATCTAATTATGATGAATTAAAAGATGAATATCAAGGTATAGTTAATGAAATTAGTGGTATTCATGATAATGATGATGATGACGATGATGATGATGAATCTAAAACTTCATCTGATGATGAAGATAATCATAATAATCATTTATTAAATGCTCTTTCAAGATCTTTATCTTCTTTACAAAGTGATGAAGATCATGATGATATGCAACATATGAAACAATCTTTAGCTGATGAATTAAATGAATTTGGTGGTTTATCTAAAAGTAGAGTTTCTTCTTTACAAATGAATTCTAATAATAATAATAATAGTCAAAGTAATACAACAAGTAGAAAATCTTCTTATAGACATTCTAGTTTTAATAAGATATTGAAAGATATGGAAGCTCAAGCTTTAGAACAAAAATATTCACAAGAAATGATTAAATTAGATTTTCAATTAAAATCATTACAACTTCAAAATGATAAATTACATGCTTATATTGGTTTTATATTACAACAACAAGAACAACAGCAACAACAACAACAGTTACAACAAGAACAACAACATACAGACGATCATCATGATTATCCTAATACTGATATGATATTTAAAGATACAGTGAATTATGAATATTCAGATGAAGTTAATATACGAAGTGCAAAAAAGAATTTAAAATCAATAATTAGATCAGCATCAGCATTACCAATCAGACCTCCAAATATGAATATTAATAACAGTAGTACATGTGCTATAGAAGAAGAAAATTTATTACCATCAACTAGAAATTCAAGTGGATCAACAGTTAGAAGAGCATCTGATTATACAGTTAGAAATAAAAGATGGTCATATAATTCACAATCAGATAGTGAATTAAGATCACGTAAGAGTTCAATGGATAATCCATTTACTGATACATCACCATATCAACAACAACCAGAAACAGAAGATACAGAAATTGATTATTTAGAAATTGGAGATACAAGATTATGTTCAACAGATGAATATGAATCCGATGAAGAAGAAACAGATGTTATACATCATAAGAAATCAGGATCAGCTAATGAATCAATTAATGTTTCATTTACAGTTGATTTAACACCAGCATTAACATTAAAAAAGAAGAAATCATCCAAATTATTTAGAAGAGCACCAAGAAATCAATTACAAAAATTAACAACATTTGGATCACCATATGATCAAGCAACATTAGAACAACAATATTTATTTAATAATAATAGTCATAATAATAGTAGTAATGAAGGTACACCAAGTAAAAAGATTACATTAAAGAGTTCAATTAGAAGTTTAAGAAGATATGCATCTAATTTAGCATTAATTGGAGAATTAGTTGAAGAAGAAAATGAAAGTGATAGTGAAAGTAGTATTGGTAATTCATCATATAATAATGATTTATTACGTAGATTTGATATTGTTAATGAAAGTGTTGGAGCAAGTCGAAAATCGTGGATAATTGATGAATTAAGTAGTCAAGAATTAGAACAATTATTAACAGATTCAACAGATGAACAAGTTGATAAGATAATTGATGAAGAATTTACAATTGAAATAACAGAAGAAGAATTAGAGATGTTTAAAGTAATTCAATTAAAGAAATTAATGTGTCCAAAACATCATATATTTCAATGTTGTTGTAAATCAATGGATTTAATTGATTCAAGATATTATTATTTAGCTATAAGTCCAGTTTCATTTTTAACTAATAATAAGAATATTGAAGATTATGATTCTGATTATATTGATCAAATTGTTGAAGAATTTATTAATACAGTTGATTGATCTCTTTTTATTTTTTTTTCTGCTTTTTATTTTATTCAATTCATTATAAAACGTTTACATTTTTACACTATATATTCTTTTAATTTTCTTTTTTTTTAATATTATACATATAATATGTGGAGCTGCTTTAATTTGTTTTACTTATACTTTGTTTTTTTAATTCATTTTCTTTCTTTCTTTCTTTCTTTGTTTTAGTTATGTTGTCCTTGTTGTCTTCTTCCTGTCCTTTGTATCTTTACACATAAATATCATATCATATATATAATTCATAATTTATTTTAATTTATTTCATTTCATTTCAGTTCTTTTAAATTCTTTTATATTTTAAACCGTGGAGCAATATGTGGGATAAGAATAGAAGTGCGGGTGCGTATATACGGAGTGTGCATGCATGTGAAAACCCCCGTTA
>JAJLZM010000370.1:0-25604 GCA_030572235.1 Ambrosiozyma kamigamensis
CTAAATATCAAAATAAATTTACTTGATATTAATATTCCTGAAAATCTTAGTTATACAGATTTAATAACTGGATTAAGTAGACAAATTTATCTTCCTGATTACTTTACAAGTATCTCTTTAACATTTCAGGGTGATATGGCAACTTGGTTTAAAAGATCACCTAATTCATTTACTATTAAAGTTACTAAAGTATCATTTTGTTGTGAAGATGATGATTTTACATTAGGAAGTGGGATTGATAAATTATTCCCAAATTTACATACATTCAAACTTTCAATTTTTTCAGATGATCGAGATATTCATCAAATAATATCTGATAACATTCAAAAATGGTTCATTGATACTCAAAATAAGAAAGCCAAAAAGAAACTAATATTAGTTTTGAAAACTGGGTTTCTTAATGATTCAATTATTCACGTTTTAGAAAATATGAATAAAGAAGTGATTGAATTAGAAATTAGATTTGATTTAGCTTATATGATTGATGGAATGCATACAGATTATATGGATCATTATCTTACAACAGGTGAATTTCTTACTCAGCGTAATGATTTTTTAAGATTATCAAATTTACATCAATATTTTAACTCTTTATCATATACCACATTTTATGAAGAAAATGTATTCAGAATACCACCAAATAATTGTAAAAATGTTAGATATATGAAATTAAATGATGGTTTATATCAAAGAGAAAATGTTTTGAAAGAAAGATTACTTTGTGATCCTGATGAATATATATCGGATGATGAACGTTGGCATGTTGAAATAGAAACATCAGTTATAGTTTCACAATTTTCAAAATGTTATACTTTCGAATCATCTTTTTATGATTATCCAAATTTGAAGCATTTACAACTTTATTATTTAAACTTCCAATCATCTGTTCTAAATCAACTTCCAGAATCATTAATGTATTTAAAATTGCATTGCTGTATTATCAACCCAAAATATATAAAACTACCAAAACACTTGATAAAATTAGAATTGATAGCATCAAGAGAATTTTTTACAATTCCAGTAATTGAAAATATAAATGAATTAGATGAATTAACTGAAGTTAAATTTAATTTGAACTGTTTTGATTTTAGAGGACCTAAAATCAAAATTAGAATAAAACGTGAAGACTATAATGAATTTGAAAATAATGTTAAACAACTTGTTTGGTCATTACCAACTAAAGTAAAGTTGAATTTAGATCATAGAGGGGAAGATAATAGATATTTTGCTAGGAGACATCGTCCATCAAATAGAGACACGGAAACGTTTGATTATAGCTGGATAGGAGACAGATCATCGTCTCCATAATAGTTACCAATCATCCAGAGGAATAGACAATATAATAATTTGATTCATATATTCATCATTCTTATAGCTTTAAATTTGTATTTACGTTTTATCTTAGATTTCCTATTTCGGAAGAATGTTACACTCGAGTTTGAGCTCACAAGATCTTTCAATTTTTACAATTTAAACAGATTCAACACCTTGAGTTCTTAACATATATATTACACTATATTAGATAAAATGGCATATTCCAAGCATCGACTATTAATACAGAACTTAATTTAGAGATCTCAGGGTCTCATAGCCCACCTCAATGCCCTCAGTTTATTCAATTTATTTAACAGATAAAGATAGTGATGTTCAATCAAATATTTTATTTGGTGCTGTTGATAATTCAAAATTTTTTAATACTTTAAGTAAATTCCCCATTACTATTAATAATGAAACAGCAAATTATGATAGAATTGCAACTGTTCTTAATCTTATTTCTAGTACAGATGGTATAGATTTAGTGTATGGAGATATGTTTGTTCAATTTGATACAGGTTCACAATTTTCAACTTTACCAGAAGAAATATATAACTTATTAGGAGGAATATATTTCACATACGATGAAACACTCAAATATTATATTACTTCATATGACAATATTGAAGATAAAGTAATATATTTTACATTCTTGGGTGTTGCTTATCCAGTCCCAGCTAAATCATTTACAATTCCATTGTCTGATATGCTTGACACTGGAACTACTTATGAAGATACTATGTGTGTATTTTTTGTTCAAACATCAAATTCTGAATCTTCTTATGCTAATAAATTCATATTCAGTAATGATTTTTTAAGATCTGTTTATCTTGCTGTTGATTTAAAAAATAAAGAGATTGCACTTGGAGTTAACAATAGTGGTTATAATTATACCGCACCAAGTAACTATTCTTTAATTGATTCTGATGGTATTCCATATGCTGATGATGCTCCATATTATTATGGTGGTCATATCTCTTACAATACTTATACACTTCTTGACCTCATTGACACCGAAGACTCTTCTTGATCCCTTGTTTTATTTGGGTTTTTTACTGAATTTGCTTTTTGTTTCTTCTTTGTGCTTTTTATAATTTAACTAGCATTATTTATAATAGAGAATAAATTTATTATTCTTATATAGATTTTGTATTTACGATTTTGTTTTATTTGATTATCTTACCGAATTTGTTTGTTCTTCTTTGTTAATTGTATATTCTTACTAAATGTTAACTTATATTGTTTATTTCAAATAGATGTTAATTCTTTTACCACTTAAGATTAAGTAAGTGCATCTAAAAACATTATAAACAAACTATAAATAACTCTAAGCAGTAATAATTTCATGAACAACTTGAGTTGCTTTAACTAACTCTTCATCAAACCATCTTTTGCCAGTTAATTGTAAAGAAATTGGAGCTCCAGCAAATTCATTAGCATCATCGTATAATCCATATTCATATTCTTCAATTTCACTTCTTGGCTTGTATGTCTTATCAGGCATATCAACTAATGCATCACATTTTAAACCTGTTGGGAAAACAACATTTGGTAAATCTAATATATTCCATAACGTAGTATATCCCCAATAATGAATCTTTCCAGGTTTAGCAGCAACTGAGACATAAGCAGGACAAAGAATGAAATCAACACCTAACTCAGTCATTTTATCTTGATATAAATCTCTATTTGTATCTCTAATTAAACATAAATCATGATCTCCAGTAACTGTAACACCATCATCACCACATCCAAATGATAATGCAACTTGAGTTAATTCTAAAACTGGTTCACCTGATTTACTAAACATTGCCTTTTGATCATGATTAGCATCAGCATTAAACATTGACCCACAAGCTTCAACTAATTCAGCAACATTAAATGATTCCCATTTAACAACTTTAACACCAGCTTTAATTAATTTATCTTCAGCATATTTTAAACCTCTTAAAATTGGTGGTGTTGGCTTAACAACTCCATCGTCATAAATAATTGCAACTTTCAATGATTTAACTTCAGGAACAGGAACATTTCTCCAAGGTAAAGGAATAAGAGTAGCATCTTTTAACCATTGTTTACCAAAATTAATTGAAGCATCCATAAATAAATCAATATCTTGAGTTGATCTAGCTAATGGACCAACCACACAATAAACAGATTCTTGAACACCTGTTCCACACCAAGTAAAGTTCTTCATTGATATTCTCTTTTGAGTTGATCTAAAACCAAATATACCATTAAAAGCAGCAGGACATCTAATTGATCCTCCAATGTCACCACCTAATCCAAAAACTGAACCTTTCATTGCACCTAATGCACCTTCACCTGATGATGAACCACCTGGAGTTAATTTAATATTATTTGGATTCTTACAAAAGCCAGTAATGTTATTTTGTGAACATAAATGCATTAAACCTTGTGGTTCTGTTGTTCTAATATAAAATATAGCACCAGCATCTGTTAAAACTTCAACTTCTAATGCCCAATTATTAGTAACATTATTTATCAAGCCAACATAAGCGGAATGTGTAACTTTACCTTTATAATTATAATGTTCTTTTAATGAAACAGGTAAGCCATGTAAAGGACCAACCAATTTTCCAGTTTTAGCATAGTATTCATCTAATTCTGTAGCTCTTTCTAAACCTTCATCAACAAACAATTGCATTGCACAGTTAGTTAATTGATGTGCAATTGTAGCTCTTTTAGCAAATGCTTTGAAAACTTCAACTGATGTTAATTCACCAGTTTTAATCTTTGAAATCAATTGATATCCAAATAATTCTGTAATTTGAAATTCTTTTGAAGTTAAATATTTCTTAGGTATTGTTGTAACATCTAAAATATCATCTGAAATTGGTGGAATCTTGTATTCTTCTAAGATACTGTTAGCTAAATCTTGTCTATACTTTTCAACACTTGGTTTGAAAGTTTCATATAATTCTGGATCTTCAGTTGTGTTGTTATAAGTACCAAAGAGCATGTTGAGTTGTAACTTGTTGTTTAATTGGAAGTCAAGTGTGTAAATTAACAGACATCAGGAAATTGGTTTTCATTTATACTGAATTGAATAATCTTTATGGACCTATATGGAATCTACCAAAAAGAGCAGATAACCGAAGTTATTTATCATCTTGCAACAATTGTTGATTGTGATTGTTCTGACTTGTTCAACTTGATTAGCTTGCTGGCCGACTTCATATATACCAGATAAGGTCTTGAATGTGATTATCACAGGTATAAGTTGTCTGAAGGATATCTGAAATACTGAATCATCTACAGAGCTGAATTGTGTTCTTCTTGTTGTAGTGAAGTTCGACGAGGTTATTTCCTAAAACGTATAGTAAATTTATACTGAGAAATTGAAGAAAGTTGATCATGATAATATCTAAAAGTATCCCTTTTTGTTTTTATTTTGATTATGATTTATTTAGTATAGGGATATTTTCTATAAGAATCTCTTCTTTAATATTTGTAATTGGTTCTTTTGATAAAATGTTGATAAAGATAGGTTTCCTATTTCGGATTACAAAGACGCTCGTATTTGAGCGAGCCCTGAATTTGATTTTTCAAAATTTATCTTCATGAAATATATCTTCCATTTATTTATTTTATTTATTTTATTACTTTTATTTATTTTATTATACAATATCAATCAAATCACCTACTAATGTCAGCCTCTCAGGACCCTGACGCCTGACCCCTGAGTCCTGACTAATCCATCAGACACACTCCAAAGTGCCCAAATAAACAAGCTGCCCTACAAAAGTTCAAGAATTAAACCTTTCCCTCTCCCTGTTCCTTTATTCTTCTACTTTTCAACTCATAAAGAGACAGCTTTATATAAATCAGACCATATCCATGTAATTTTATTAAAAATGAAGCTGACATCTCTTTTAATTCATCCAATATTAAAATGATTTCTCTTTTAAAACTTGTTCAACTTCTTTTAGTTTTCATTTCAATAGTTCATGCAAGACCAACAAAACATAAATTACATCGTTCAAAGCAAATAAGCAAATCATTAAAAGCTACTACAACAACAGATTCTAATCCAGGTTATGTTGAAATCCCTTTAGAAAATGTTAATAATCTAGTTTATTTGTTTAATTTTACAATTGGTTCACAAAATGAACAATTCACAGGTCATATAGATACAGGATCTTCAGATTTTTATGTTTTTTCATCATCAAATCCATATTGTGGTTCAAATCCAACGACTTCTAACGGTATTGCTGATTGTGAAGAATATGGTAATTTTTCAGTTAATGCTTCAGATACTTATGTTCAATTACCTGGATATCTATTTGGACTTAACTATGCTGATACTTCATATGCAGCAGGTTATATGGGAACTGATACTGTCACTTTTAATGATGATGTTATTCTTACAAATGTTTCATTTGGACTTGCTATTGAAGCTAATGTTTCTATTCCTGCTTTTGGCGTTGGATTTAAAACTTTAACTCGATCATACTATAATCAAACTACAAATTCAACTTTAGATCTTGAAATAGTTAATTATGATACATTACCTTATGTTTTTGCTAATAATAATAAAACTAATACTGCTGCTTATTCAATTTATTTAACTGATAATGATTCAGGTATTGAATCCAATGCATTATTTGGTGCTGTTGATACTTCAAAATATACCGGAGATTTATATAAATTTCCTGTTGCTATAGATAATAATACATCTGAATATGATAGAGTTTCTATTAAATTCAATTCTATTAGTTATAACAATACACAGTTATTTAATGGTGATATGTATGCTACTTTAGATACAGGCGCTTCATTTTCAGTTATTCCTCAAGAATTATATCAGTTATTAGGTGAAACATTTTTTGGTACTTTTAATAGCACTCTTCAAATGTATACTGGGCCTTGTGATTCTCTTTCTAATGTTACTTTAAATTATACATTCTCAGGTGTTTCATATCCAATTCCAATTAATGCTTTTTCAACTTCATTAGTTGATATAGCTACTATATCTGGAGATCAAGAACTCATTGATTTAATTCCAGAACTTGAAAAGGAAAATATATGTGCATTCCGTGCTAATCCATCAACTTGTACTGAATTTACTACTAACTATTTATTTGGTGATGATTTCTTGAGACATGTTTATCTTGTTGCTGATTTAGAAAATCAAGAAGTCGGATTAGCTTCAAGAGACGATTCTTCTAATTCAACATCTAATTATGTTTTAATTGATTCAAATGGTATTCCAAATGCTATCGAAGCTCCATATTATGATCAGGGTTATGGTTGTACTAATAACTTTACTGTTTCTCAACTCGTTTAGATATTGATTTCTTTTCTACTTTTTCTCTTCTCTCTACATTTTACATTATAACTAGCATTATTGATGAACTTTTAGAGTTGTAACTTGTAAAAATGTCGAAATTGTAGAAATTGTATAGTTTGCCTTACGTAATTCAAAAATTCAAAAATTCGAGGTAAACAAACAAAAACAAACAAAATGCCTTTTTTGCCTTCTTTCTTCTTCAAGAACATACAGTGCCAGATACTATCAACAACTTCATAAGATAAAGCATCTACTCTCTCAATTTTGCTAAAAGAGTATGCTACACATCCTCATTGAATAGAAATCATGGCGTTAGTTGGACTCACTGATCATTCAGTGGATTCCAGTGACTCAGCTCATATCAAATTACTAGATACCTTTCCAATTGAATTTAAACAAATAATCCAACGTGTTCCACTTGAATTAATTAATCTTATATATCGATATACTTTCTTATATTTAGATTTCAATAATAAAGAATTTCCAAATTGGCTTAATATATCAAATAATAAAATAAAAAGTAAGTTCAAATCATTATTTAAAAGATGTAAAGTCATTTTTAAGCATCATTTATCATATATACATATACCTGATACTAAATTAATTGAATTGAAATATTTAAATCATTCATGGGAAATTAAATATGAAAATCTAAAATATATTTTCAAATTTTGTAAAGAATCAAAAATTAATTTGAAGTTAGTTGTTTTTGAGATTTATGATAAATCAGATTTTATGTATATCAGTACCATTACTAAATACTATAAATCATATAAAGATTGTATCCCCATACCTAGATACTCTACAAATATATCCCTATCATTTAACGCTGGAATCAATGGACGTTGGTTTTCTCAGTCTGAAATTAATGAAGATTGGTTTACATCGTCTCGTAATTCATTTACTAGTAAGATTGTTAAAATAACCTTTGAATATGAAGATAATGTGGATGCTTTTAGGATCGGAAATATTTGTGATGAATTTTTTCCAAATTTAAAAATGCAGGTATTAAAACTTTCAATGATTTCAAAAAGTTATGAACTTTTTCCAAATTTATTCAAAAACTTTGAAAAATGGATTATTAGTGCTAAAGATAAAAACATTAATAAGAAATTAATACTAATTTTAAAAAAAGGATATCTTGATGATTCAATAGTTCATATTTTAAAAAATTTAATAAATGAAGAATTAATTGAGTTAGAAATTAGATTTGATATAGATTATTTACATCTAGATGATTATCATAGAAATTATATTACAACAGGTGAATTTATTCTTCATGGTAAAAATATGTTGAGGTTATCTAATTTACATAAATATTTTAAATCATTATCTCATACTACATTTTATGAGCAAGATACACTTGAATTACCAATAAATAGTTGTAAGAACTTGAGATATTTGAAACTAAATGCTGGTTTATATAAAAGAGAGGAGTTTTTAATTAGAAGATTGAAGTCTAACGATAAAGATCTTAATTATAGTTCAGATGTTAAAATAGATAAATCTATTCTATTATCACAATTTTCAAGATGTTATACTTTAGAATCATCTTTCTATAATTATCCAAAGTTAAGATTTCTTGAACTATACTACTTAAAATTTCAATCATCTGTTTTAAATCAACTTCCTGAAGAATTAATGTATTTAAAATTACATGATTGTATTATCACTCCAAAATATATAAAATTACCTAAAAAATTAATAAGATTAGAATTAATTGCATCAAGACCATTTTTTACACTTCCAATAATTGAAAACTCAAATGAATTAAAACAATTATATGAAGTTGAATTAAATTTAAATTGTTATCAATTTAAAGGTTTTGAAGTTGAAATTTCAATAGATGAAGAAGATGATGAAGAATTTATTATTAATGTTCAATATTTTATTTGGTCATTACCAACTAATGCAAAATTAAAATTATTTGAAAATGAGAAAGCTTCTCGTCAAACCAAAGAGAGACAGAGACTGTTTGATTATAGTAGATTAACAGATAATTTGTTTTCTCCAATAATTGATCCTAATGTCCCTAAGAAATAATAATTGGATTAATACATTCAGCATTACTACTTATTTTGTTTATTCATTACCAACTTCTGTGTGTTTTATCTTTCCTTAACTATTTTATGTAGCTTAGTTTTTTTAATGATATTTGAATTATTATATAACCTTTGTAATTGGTTCCCTTTATGAAATGTTGATAAAGATAGGTTTCCTATTTCGGAATGCAATTTTGCTCGTATTTGAGTGCGCCCTGATTAAGAGATTTAACAAAATTTATTTGATTAATTTCTTCATGAAATATATCTTTTATTTATTTATTTTATAACTTTTATTCATCAAATCACAAAATATATCATTCCATCAATCAATTAACTAAGTTAAGTCACTCAGGTTTTCTGCAAAATGTCCAAATAATCATGATAAATCATGCAGACAGAAGTCATATTATATGACATATCACATTCCTATGTATGTTTTTATCACCTACCAAAAGCAATCGAGTTAAACAAACAAAACAAATGTTGCCCTTTTTTCCTTCTATAAGAACAGTCTTTTCCAGACAGTGTTAGCAACTTTATAATATAAAATCTACCCATTCACTCCTGTTGCAGTAGTCTTCATTGACTAGAAATCATGCCGCTAGTTGAACTCACTGATCATTGTAATGATATCCAATTACAAGATACTTTTCCAGTTGTTTTTAGACAAATAATTAAAAATATTCCAATTGAATTAATTGAAGTTATATATCAATTTACGTTTTTATATTTAGATTTCAATGATGATAAAGAATTTTCAAATTGGGTTAATTCATCAATTAAGTCAAAACAAATTTTTAAATCATTATTTAAACAATCTACAATTACTTTAACTGGTCATAATCGGTATTGTCCTTTAGTACAAATAGAATATTTGAAGCATTCATGGAAAATTAAATACTCCACTTTATTACAAATTTTAGAATTTTGTAAGGAAATAAATATTAAATTAAAATTGCTTGCTATTAATAATATATTCGAAACCTATAATTTTGATTTTGATTTTATCAATCACTTTATTGAATTAGATGAATTAAATGCAAATACTAGTGAATCTTTTCCCGTTTTGTTTACAAATATTTCTCTTTTAATTCACGATAATATTGAACAGGAATGGCTTCCTTTATCTCCTACTTCATTTACTAGAAAAGTTATAAAAGTATCATTTTCTTGTGATGACCAAGTGGATGGTTTTAAAATAGGAAATCATATTGATGACATATTTCCAAATTTACAAATACAGGTAATGAAATTTTCAATTTTTTCAAAGGATGACAATATTCTTCAAGAAAGGTTTCAAGGCCTTGAGAAATGGATTATGAATGCTAAAACTAAAAACATCAAAAAGAAACTAATCTTATTTCTAGTAACTGGTTATCTTAGTGATTCAATAATTCATATTTTAGAAAATCTGGATAAAAAATTAATTGAGTTAGAAATTAGATTTGACTTAGATTATAGAAATATGTTAAACATGTTAGACAAGTTAAATCGAAATAGGTTTCACCCCGATCATACTGTAACAGGAGAGTTTATTTTTCATGGTAACTACCTTTTAAGGTTATCTAACTTACATCAATATTTTAAATCTTTATCCTATACTACATTTTATGAACAGAATACACTTAAATTACCAATAAATGGTTGTAGTAATGTGAGATATATGAAATTAAATGCCGATCTATATCAAAGAGAGATATACTTAGTTCATACTTTGAATGAACCTACAGATGGTTATAAATTTTGTAAGATAGACTTATCTATTTTAGCTTCACAATTTTCAAAATGTTATACTTTGGAATCATCATTTTATAATTATCCAAATTTAAGATTTCTTGAACTTTACAGTCTTACTATTTAAATTTTAAACCACGTGTTTTAAATCAACTTCCTGAATCATTGATGTATTTAAAATTACATGATTGTATTATCACTCCAAAATATATTAAATTGCCTACCAAACTAATTAGATTAGAATTAGTCACATCAAGAACATTTTTTACAATTCCAATAATCGAAAATACAAATAAATTAAACAATTTATATGAAGTTAAACTGGATTTCAATTGTTATGAATTTGATGCTCCTCTAATTTCTGAAGATGGAATTAAAATAGATGAAGAAGATTACAAAGATTTTATTAGTAATGTTCAATATTTCCTTTGGTCATTACCATCTAATGCAAAATTGAAAATACTTGAAAATGATGGAGGTCGTCAATTCTGGGGATCTGATTCTGGTAAACACAGAAAGAAACCATTTGATTATAGTAAATTAACAAAAAGTTCATTTCTTCCAATAATTGATTCTAATGTTCCTAATTATAAGAAATCAGAAATATAATAATTTGGTTAATATATTTATACCATTACTACTTTTTGTGTTTATTTATAATCAGTTTCCGTGTGTTTTCTCATTAGTCACTTATCTAATTTAGTTTGATCCTTTAACGATATTTAACTTTTATTATATAACTATCACCATTATCGTAAACTCAAATTAAAACAAATGTATTCAAAATCATTACTGGATACTGGATACGGATCCAGGATACAGATTTCTCTTTCGGGAACTCCGGAATCCGGTTCCGATTTTGCACTTAGAAAAAAATACAAAATTAATTAGTAAAATATAAGTTTACAACTTCATAATTAATCATATAGGTAATTTATATATACCGTATGTCCCTGTTGTATAGCCGGTAATAATAGACCACATGTCGATATATGGACCATTCGGTAATTGCATTGTTGGTTACTGTTCTAATGACTCATTTGAAGAAGACCATCTTGTTACTTTTCCAATTGAATTTAAACAAATAATTGAAAATATTCCAATTGAATTAATCAATATCATACATCAATTCACATTTTTATATTTAGATTTTAAAGATGAAGAGTTTTCAGATTGGCTTTATTATTATTCAACTGATTCAAAACAAATTTTTAAATCAATATTTGAACAATCTATAATTGAATTTACAGGTTCAATAGATCATATTAAATTACGATATTTAAATAAGTCAAGGGAAATTAAGTATGACTATTTTTTAGATGCTCTGGAATATTGTAAAAGATCAAATATCAAATTGAAATTACTTGATATTAATATTCCTGGGACACCTGATTATACCACTGTGATAGATATGTTAGGAAATGTTTCTGATTATTTTACAAGTATTTCACTATCATTTGAGGGTAATATGTTCCAATGGTTCATAATGTCTCCTAATTCCTTTACTAGTAAAGTTAGCAAAATATTTTTATATTTTGAAGGTTTTTCTATTAACTTAGGAAAAGGAATTGATAATATATTTCCAAATTTACATACATTGAAAATTTCAATTCCTTTGAAGTATGTTGATCTTTCTAATGATTTACCAAAGCACCTTGCAAAATGGACTGCTAATGCCCAAGAGAAAAAAACTAAAAAGAAAATAATTTTAGTTTTGGAAACTGGATTAATTAATGATTCACTAATTCGTTTCTTAGAAAATATGGATAAACAAACAATAGAATTAGAAATTAGATTTGATTTAGCTTATATAACATCTGAAAAATATGATGATTATATGGATTATTATCTTTCAACTAATGAATTCGTTATTCAAGGTGGATACTTTTTACAATTATCTAATTTACATCCATATTTCAAATCATTATCTTATACGACACATTATGAAGAAGATACATTTGAATTACCAACAAATTGCTGTGAAAATGTACGATATATGAAATTAAATGATGGTTTATATCAAAGAGAAAATGTTTTATTTGAAAGATTAAAAGGTCATCATGATGTTGAAGATTGGAGTATGGTTGAATCTTGGGATATTGAGATAGATACATCCATTGTAGCTTCACAATTTTCAAAATGTTATATACTAGAACCATCTTTTCATAATTATCCAAAACTAAGATATCTTGAACTTTATTATTTAAATTTCCAATCATCTGTTCTAAATCAACTTCCAGAATCATTAATATATTTGAAACTACATTGTTGTATAATTAATCCAAAATATATAAAGTTACCTAAAGGATTAATGAAACTAGAATTAATTGCATCAAGAACATTCTTCACAATCCCAATAATTGAAAACATAAATGAATTAATTATTTTATCTGAAGTTAAACTAAATCTAAATTGTTTTGAATTTGAAGGTGATATTAAAATTGAAATTAATGATAATGATTATAAAGATTTTATCCATAAGGTTCAATATCTAATTTGGTCATTACCAACTAAAGTAAAATTAAACTTAGATCATAAGGGTGAAGATAATAAAAGTTTTGCTAAAAGAAAATACATAATAGGTGAAATGAGACATTTTGATTATAGTAAGTTATCAGATAGTTCACATCGTCCAATAATCGACCCTAACTTTCCGAAATATCCATGGTTCTAGTTACACTCTATATTTTATACTTAACTACGTAGTTAATAATTGATCATTATAACAATAATCATTTTAATGTATTAAAAAGCATATAAACAAACTATAAATAACTATAAGATAACTCTAAGCTGTAATAATTTCATGAATAACTTGAGTTGCTTTAACTAACTCTTCATCAAACCATCTTTTACCAGTTAATTGTAAAGAAATTGGAGCACCAACAAATTCATTAGCATCATCGTATAATCCATATTCATATTCTTCAATTTCACTTCTTGGTTTGTATGTCTTATCAGGCATATCAACTAATGGATCACATTTTAAACCAGTTGGGAAAACAACATTTGGCAAATCTAATATATTCCATAAATTAGTATATCCCCAATACTTAATCTTTTCAGGTTTAGCAGCAACTGAAACATAAGCAGGACAAAGAATATAATCAACTCCTAATTCAGTCATCTTATCTTGATATAAATCTCTATTTGAATCTCTAATTAAACATAAATCATGATCACCAGTAACTGTAACACCATCATCACCACATCCAAATGATAATGCAACTTTAGTTAATTCTAAAATTGGTTCACCTGATTTACTAAACATTAACTTTTGATCATGATTAGCATCTCCATTATACATTGATCCACAAGCTTCAACTAATTCAGCAACATTAAATGATTCCCATTTAACAACTTCAACACCAGCTTTAATTAATTTATCTTCAGCATATTTCAAACCTCTTAAAATTGGTGGTGTTGGTTTAACAACTCCATCATCATAAATAATCGCAACTTTTAATGATTTAACTTCAGGAACAGGGACATCTCTCCAAGGTAATGGAATAACAGTTGCATCTTTTAACCAAGGTTTACCAAAATTAATTGAAGCATCCATAAATAAATCAATATCTTGAGTTGATCTAGCTAATGGACCTAAAACACAACAAACAGATTCTTGAACACCAGTAACAGCAGAAGAACAATTTTTCATTGATATTCTTTTTTGTGTTGGTCTTAAACCAAAAATACCACAAAATGCAGCAGGACATCTAATTGATCCACCAATATCACTACCTAAACCAAAAACTGAACCTTTCATTGCACCAAGAGCACCTTCACCTGATGATGAACCACCTGTAGTTAATTTAATATTAGTTGGATTCTTACATATACCAGTAATGTTATTATTTGAACATAAATGCATAATACTTTGAGGTTCAGTAGTTCTAATATAAAAGACAGCACCTGAATCTTTTAAAATTTCAACTTGTAAAGACCAATTATCAGTAATAGTATCGATTAAAGCAACATAACCCGCATGTGTAATCTTACCTTTATAATTATAATGTTCTTTTAATGAAACAGGTAAACCATGTAAAGGACCAATTAATTTTCCAGTTTTAGCAAAGTACTCATCTAATTCTTTAGCTTTTTGTAAACCTTCATCAACAAACAATTGCATTGCACAGTTAGTTAATTGATGTGCAATTGTAGCTCTTTTAGCAAATGCTTTGAAAATTTCAACTGATGTTAATTCACCAGATTTAATCTTTGAGATCAATTGATATCCAAATAATTCTGTAATTTCAAATTCTTTTGAAGTTAGGTATTTCTTAGGTAATGTTGTAACATCTAAAATATCATCTGAAATTGGAGAAATCTTATATTCTTCTAATATACTGTTTGTTAAATCTTGTCTATATTTTTCAACACTTGGTTTGAAAGTTTCATATAATTCTGGATTTTCAGTTGTGTTTGTATAAGGACCAAAAAGCATATCGATGTAATAATAATAATAGTTGAGTTGAGGTTCTATTTTAATAAAGAGCTAGCTTCATTATGAAGATGCAATTCAAGAAAACAGGAATTGAGTCCTTTTTTATTTGATACAGAAAGAGAGATAACCGCTGTTACTCCTCATGGTGATGATAATGATAAAGGTCTTTCAATTGTATATGTCATCACAAAACCTGATTGCCGAGATTGAATTCCAAATTAGTATTGATAAGAGCTCAAAATATTGTTGCTTCCATTGATTGTTTCCATGCATTGATATACGAAAGACTTAATAATTAAGTAATTGTTAAATTCTGATTAAAATTCATGGTCAAAACTATTCAAAACTAAGTATATTGTAACTTGCAGTGTTGACTATAAAGACATTTGTGATGAGCAGAGGTAACTAACTAACTATGATTAATCATTGACGTGTCTACCAGGAATAGGAATTGATCAAAATCATGACAAAATGTATGTTTTTCAATAATCATTAATTATCATTGATTTAATTAATTTGTGTAAATTCGGCGAAGGAGCTTCCTAATACGGAATGCTCGAGATTGAAAGGAGACACTGTGCTGTGGCAGGGTGTTTCATATACGAGCAGAGAAACTTGTTATCATAAAATTAATGGGTTAACCAACCTCAACAACATCAAGTAATCTTGTATATCACAGTCAGTATATGTTATGTTAATTATCTCAGGGTATCAATACCCATATTAATAGTATCAATTGTTAATTTGAATTAAATTCAAATCTTCTATAAAATAGTAAAAAGACTTATAATTAATTTTGAATTTTGAATTAATTATTTAGAAATACAACTGGATTTTCAATGTCTTATAAGTTATAACTTACAAGTATTCTCTTAATAAATCCCAGACAGTTTCATAAGAATAATTGAAAAGGGAAACTGAAAAAGGGGTAGTCACGTGCGGAACAGAACTTCCGCATTTGTTTCCAGTTCGGAAAAGAAAAAAAGATAAAGAAAAAAGAACAAGAATTTAAGATAACAATAATATATATACTAGTAGAATTAAAGAATGGGGTTACTCAATGACAACTCAACTCATCTCTTCTCTTCTTCATGACTGACAATGTCATCCTACAAATCTGACAGCAAAATAAAAAAACAGGTACTCAAACAAGCCAACAAACCAAGAAGAAACAGAAATGGCTGTCTTTGTTGTATGTTCACTCAATTAATATTTGCTCAAAAAATTAATAAAATTAATGAATTTACTAACAATTAATAGGCCGTAAGAGAAAAATCAAATGTGATGAAAATAAACCAAGTTGTCATGGATGTATAAGAAACAATTATAAATGTATTTGGCCTAAAAAAGGTCAAACTTTACCACATTCAAATGAATTTAAATTAACTAAAATTAATAATAATAAAGTTATATTTATTTATGGTGAAAATGCAAGAAATAGTTTAAAGAAACAAAATGAAGAAAAATTTAAAATTCAAAAGAAACATCATTTAATTGTTAATAATAATCCAAAACAATTTCAATTTAAAATTCAACAATTTGAACAACCTAAAACAAAAACTACTGTTATTGAATCTAATCCTCCTTTAAAACAAGAATCTACTCCTGAATTAAGTCCTCTGTCAACTAATCTAACACCAGAATCATTTCCATTAATTGAATTTGAAGAACCTGAATTTGAATCAATTAATAATAATAATTCTTTAATTATTTCAAATGAAATACAAGAAATTAATAGAGACAATCAATTAGAATATGAAGATGATGATGCATTATTTCGTAGATATTTACAAAGTTTAACAAGAGCATTTAATGTAACAAATGTATTAAATGGTTATAATACATGGATAATTGGAGTTGATTTAACTGAAGAAGATGCTTTTTTTTATGATGTTTTCGTTAAAGCATTTATGGTTGCAGTTACACCACAATTAGCTCATTCAAGTTTACAACCAGGTGCAATATTTATACCACCAGGTACACAAAATCCAATATTAAGAAGTGTATTTTATGCATGTGGAGCAGCTTTTTTATGTTGGAAAAGAGATGAAATGAAAAGAGTTGCTGAAATTAAATATCAATTTGCTTTAGATTCTTTAAGTAAATTTTTAGAAAATAATGAAATTACTGGTAATGAACATTGGTTATTAGTTGCTGTATTATTATTATGTTTAAGAGAAAGATATCATGGTGAAGATATTACAAAACATACTATTCATATGACTACTGCTTTAGAAATTATTAAACGTTGGCAAGCTAAAAAAATGAGACAAATGGGTTTAATTTCTTCAAATAATAATAAAAGAAGAAGATTATCAATTGAAGTTGAACATGGTAAAACAGTAATTAAACCAATTAGAAAAAATTCAATTAGTTCAATAACATCAAATAGTGATTTTGAAGTTGAATTAACTAGTATTCATGATATATTTAAAAGAGAACAAATTGCTTTAGAAGAAGAATATGAAAATTATAATAATTTTGTTTATAAAGAAAGAGCTAAAAATGCAATGGTTTTTAATACATTATTAACTAGATTATCACCATGTGGTCCATCACCATTTGATTATTATTATGAAAATGATCAAGAATTAGATTATGAACTTAATGAAGAAGAAAATCAACATATATTACAAGAAATTAATAATAATAATGATCAAATTAGATTAGAAACTTCAGGTTTAGAAGATATTAAAAATGTTTTTAAAATTGGTTATGTAATTGATCCATGTGAAAGAACATTATTAGAAAGTTTTGTTTATAATTATTCAATATCATTATTAACATGTGATAAATCAGTTGTAACATTTTTATCATCACCATTTCAAGTTTATAAAGAATTTAAACAATTTTTATGTTGTCCAATTTATAATTGTCCAGCACCATGGATGAATAATCCAGTTATGGGAGCAGCATTACCAGCATTTGAATTAGCTGCAAAGACAAATTGGTTATCATTACAACATCCATTAAATGAAACAAATAAAAAAATTGCTACAAGATTATTAAAAACTGCAAAATATTATACATCACCATTTTTACCAACTGAAGTTAAATTAACACAACCAATCCATGTTCAAAAGAAAATAATGGAATCATGTTATCAAGGTATGATGGTTTCAAGAGCTTCATTTATATTTTTAAAAAAATTATTAAAACCAAATTTAAATTCAGAAGATGATTTAGAAATTAAAGAAACATTAGAATTATTTATAAAAGATTTAGAAAAATTAAGTTTACAATCACAAGAATCAGTTATTTCAACATGGCCAATAGTTGTTGCAGGTACAGCAATTACAAATTTAAAACAAAGAAATTATTTATTATATAGAATTGAAAATTTTACAGAAGCTAATAAAATGAAAAGTTTTATAACTATTTATCAATTTTTAAAATTATGTTGGGGTGATGAATTAAATCCTGGTCCTGGTTGGGATGTTTTATTAGATAGAGAATATTTAAAACATGTTTTTGTTTAAATAATAAATTAATACTATATTTTATATTTCTACTTGTTTGTGTGTATGTTCTGTATAACAGTTGATCTGTTACTAAAATTTTCTAATACATTTACAATTAAATTAAATTAAATAATTTCAAATTAATTACAATTGTACAATTAAACAATTAAATTTAATAGGAATGATAAGGATTGATTAAAATGACTAATATACAATTGGAATAAAACATAAAAAACAAGTAGGAAGGGATATCAAAAATAACAATAGTAAGAGAATAACAACAATAATTGATTCAATGAGTTTAACCACCAAAACCATATAAAGTTCTACCTTGTCTCTTTAAAGCATAAACAACATCTAATGAAGTAACAGTCTTTCTCTTAGCATGTTCAGTATAAGTAACAGCATCTCTAATAACATTTTCTAAGAATGATTTTAAAACAGCTCTAACTTCTTCATAAATTAAAGCAGAAATTCTCTTAACACCACCTCTTCTTGCTAATCTTCTAATAGCTGGTTTTGTAATACCTTGAATATTATCTCTAAGAATCTTTCTGTGTCTTTTAGCACCACCTTTACCTAGACCTTTTCCACCTTTACCTCTGCCGGACATTTTGTATAATAATAATTAATATGGATAATTTTCTAAAAAAGAATTGGTTGTGATAAAGTTGATAAAAAAAGAAGAAATCAGTTGCTTTATAAACGAAATTCACAAAAATCGCAAAAACAAAAGAAAGTCGTGCGGGAACAGAAAATTCAGTGTAAACAAAAGAAAAGCCGCGCAGGAGCCGCGCAGCCACGATACAGTGTTTACACAACACCGTCCGGAAACAGAAACACAAAAGCGTGTCTGATCCGCTAACCGGACTGTGTTTTTCCCAATTGAAAATTCCGATTCTGGTGCAGAGATTTCACAAGGCTGTTTTTTATTTCTAATAATTAAGTGGTTTATTCAGTGGCAAAACTACTTCTTTATTAATGAACACGTATAAACTACAACAGTCACAGTGTTTACACCTTCCCCATGTTGTTACCAGCTACTGATATAAATAGAACTGCTTAACTGCCATCATCAACAAAATGATCAAATTCAACAACTTCGCCTTCTGAACAGGTCCCAATTTTAACAGCTTTCCCTGAAATCCCCCATATTCTTTATTTGAATTGTTTTAATACATATAAGAAATGATTTCTCTTACTATCATATACACATCAAGATGATTCAATTGGATTATCAACTAAACCACTTTCATAATTATGATTTCATTTATACGCATAATCAAACAATTATTCATATTCATTGCAATAACAGAATCATTACCAATTCAAAAAACAAATAATAATTATTTAGAAATTAATTTAGAAAATGATAATAATTATGGATATTTATTAAATTTCTCATTAAATAACTCATCATTAATAAATAATCAATTTAGTGGATATTTAGATACAGGTTCATCAGATTTTTTTATTTTTGCATCAAATAATCCATATTGTGGTTCAAATCCAGATAATATTATAGGTATTGCAGATTGTGATGAATTTGGTTCTTTTAATATTAACCATGATTCACAATATAATCAATTAAATAATCAATATTTTCAAATTACTTATGGTGATTCAACAATGGCTAAAGGTATAATGGCTAATGACACATTATATTTAAATGATGATATTGAAATTGATAATGTTACATTTGGTATAGCCTTACAATCAAATGATACTGCTCCACCAATAGGTATTGGGTTTAAAAATTTAGGTAGTGCATATAATTCAACTAATGATGAATCAATTGATTATGATACATTACCATATATTTTATCAAATCATGATATAATCAATACACCATCTTATTCAATTTATTTAACTGATATAAATTCAAATTTATCATCAAATATATTATTTGGTGCTATAGATACATCAAAATATACAGGCGATAATTTATATAAATTTCCAATTCCAAAAGATGATAATTTAATAGTTGATAGAACGGCTATTGTTTGGAATGGATTAAGTATTAATGATGATTTATCAATTGCTAATGGCTCAGTTTATACATTATTAGATACAGGTTCATCTGTTTCTTCATTACCTGATAGTATATTTAATCAATTAGGTGAATTGCTATTTGATAAATATGATGAAGATTATGAATTATATTATACTTCATGTAATTCAATTTATGATAATTCAACTTATTTATCATTTACATTTTCAGGAATTTCATATAAAATACCTTTAAAATCTTTTATTATGTCTGAATATGATTATTTTGAACAAGATGATGGATTTTTAAATGATGATGAAGAACAATGTATTTTTACAATGACATCAGCAGGATCAGAAACTGAATATATTATTCTAGGTGATGATTTCTTAAGACATGTTTATTATGTTGTTGATTTAAAAAATGAAGAAATTGCTCTTGGTTCAAGATTAGATTTAGATACTACATTAGATTCTGATTATGCTACAATTACAAATAAAATCCCAAATGCTATTAATGCACCAAATTATGAAGATGGATTTATTTATTCTTCTCTAACTCTCTGTTAACTTTGCTTATATTTATAGATTTTGTATTATTAAAATAAACTGTACTTTTAGACTTACTGAGAAACACTCACTCGAATAAGGAAATTACCTCGTCGAACTTAACTTCTTCTTTGTAACACTTAATCAAGTACAAAACAGTATTTAAACTATTTCAGGTATATTCCCAGTCAATTAATACCCATTGTCATCATATTCAATGTCTTATCTGTTCTTATTTGGAATATCAACTCGGCGAGCAAGTTATTCAAGAGCAACATGAACACCATGTATCAATAATCATCCAGTGATACAACTGGACAGTTCAATAAGTCCGTTCAGCTGTTTTCTTTATATTCTATTATGCCTATGATTAATTCAGTATAAATGAAATCCAATTTCCTGATGTCTCTGAATCTGAAAACTTTACTTCCAATTAACCAACAAGTTACAACTCAACATGCTCTTTGGTACTTATAACAACACAACTGAAGATCCAGAATTATATGAAACTTTCAAACCAAGTGTTGAAAAGTATAGACAAGATTTAGCTAACAGTATCTTAGAAGAATACAAGATTCCACCAATTTCAGATGATATTTTAGATGTTACAACAATACCTAAGAAATATTTAACTTCAAAAGAATTTCAAATTACAGAATTATTTGGATATCAATTGATTTCAAAGATTAAAACTGGTGAATTAACATCAGTTGAAGTTTTCAAAGCATTTGCTAAAAGAGCTACAATTGCACATCAATTAACTAACTGTGCAATGCAATTGTTTGTTGATGAAGGTTTAGAAAGAGCTACAGAATTAGATGAATACTATGCTAAAACTGGAAAATTGGTTGGTCCTTTACATGGCTTACCTGTTTCATTAAAAGAACATTATAATTATAAAGGTAAAGTTACACATTCCGCTTATGTTGGCTTGATAAATAATGTTACTAATAATTGGGCATTAGAAGTTGAAGTTTTAACAGATGCTGGTGCTATATTTTATATTAGAACAACAGAACCACAAGGTTTAATGCATTTATGTTCACAAAATAACATTACTGGCTTTTGTAAGAATCCAAATAATATTAAATTAACTCCAGGTGGTTCATCATCAGGTGAAGGTGCATTAGGTGCAATGAAAGGTTCAGTTTTTGGATTAGGTGGTGACATTGGAGGATCAATTAGATGTCCTGCTGCTTTTAATGGTATATTTGGTTTTAGATCAACTCAAAAGAGAATATCAATGAAGAACTTTACTTGGTGTGGAACAGGTGTTCAAGAATCTGTTTATTGTGTGGTTGGTCCATTAGCTAGATCAACTCAAGATATTGATTTATTTATGGATGCTTCAATTAATTTTGGTAAACAATGGTTAAAAGATGCTACTCTTATTCCTTTACCTTGGAGAAATGTTCCTGTTCCTGAAGTTAAATCATTGAAAGTTGCAATTATTTATGACGATGGAGTTGTTAAGCCAACACCACCAATTTTAAGAGGTTTAAAATATGCTGAAGATAAATTAATTAAAGCTGGTGTTAAAGTTGTTAAATGGGAATCATTTAATGTTGCTGAATTAGTTGAAGCTTGTGGGTCAATGTTTAATGCTGATGCTAATCATGATCAAAAGGCAATGTTTAGTAAATCAGGTGAACCAGTTTTAGAATTAACTCAAGTTGCATTATCATTTGGATGTGGTGATGATGGTGTTACAGTTACTGGAGATCATGATTTATGTTTAATTAGAGATACAAATAGAGATTTATATCAAGATAAAATGACTGAGTTAGGTGTTGATTTCATTCTTTGTCCTGCTTATGTCTCAGTTGCTGCTAAACCTGGAAAGATTCATTATTGGGGATATACTACGTTATGGAATATATTAGATTTACCAAATGTTGTTTTCCCAACAGGTTTAAAATGTGATGCATTAGTTGATATGCCTGATAAGACATACAAGCCAAGAAGTGAAATTGAAGAATATGAATATGGATTATACGATGATGCTAATGAATTTGCTGGAGCTCCAATTTCTTTACAATTAACTGGCAAAAGATGGTTTGATGAAGAGTTAGTTAAAGCAACTCAAGTTGTTCATGAAATTATTACTGCTTAGAGTTATTTATAGTTTGTTTATAATGTTTTTAGATGCACTTACTTAATCTTAAGTGGTAAAAGAATTAACATCTATTTGAAATAAACAATATAAGTTAACATTTAGTAAGAATATACAATTAACAAAGAAGAACAAACAAATTCGGTAAGATAATCAAATAAAACAAAATCGTAAATACAAAATCTATATAAGAATAATAAATTTATTCTCTATTATAAATAATGCTAGTTAAATTATAAAAAGCACAAAGAAGAAACAAAAAGCAAATTCAGTAAAAAACCCAAATAAAACAAGGGATCAAGAAGAGTCTTCGGTGTCAATGAGGTCAAGAAGTGTATAAGTATTGTAAGAGATATGACCACCATAATAATATGGAGCATCATCAGCATATGGAATACCATCAGAATCAATTAAAGAATAGTTACTTGGTGCGGTATAATTATAACCACTATTGTTAACTCCAAGTGCAATCTCTTTATTTTTTAAATCAACAGCAAGATAAACAGATCTTAAAAAATCATTACTGAATATGAATTTATTAGCATAAGAAGATTCAGAATTTGATGTTTGAACAAAAAATACACACATAGTATCTTCATAAGTAGTTCCAGTGTCAAGCATATCAGACAATGGAATTGTAAATGATTTAGCTGGGACTGGATAAGCAACACCCAAGAATGTAAAATATATTACTTTATCTTCAATATTGTCATATGAAGTAATATAATATTTGAGTGTTTCATCGTATGTGAAATATATTCCTCCTAATAAGTTATATATTTCTTCTGGTAAAGTTGAAAATTGTGAACCTGTATCAAATTGAACAAACATATCTCCATACACTAAATCTATACCATCTGTACTAGAAATAAGATTAAGAACAGTTGCAATTCTATCATAATTTGCTGTTTCATTATTAATAGTAATGGGGAATTTACTTAAAGTATTAAAAAATTTTGAATTATCAACAGCACCAAATAAAATATTTGATTGAACATCACTATCTTTATCTGTTAAATAAATTGAATAAACTGAGGGCATTGAGGTGGGCTATGAGACCCTGAGATCTCTAAATTAAGTTCTGTATTAATAGTCGATGCTTGGAATATGCCATTTTATCTAATATAGTGTAATATATATGTTAAGAACTCAAGGTGTTGAATCTGTTTAAATTGTAAAAATTGAAAGATCTTGTGAGCTCAAACTCGAGTGTAACATTCTTCCGAAATAGGAAATCTAAGATAAAACGTAAATACAAATTTAAAGCTATAAGAATGATGAATATATGAATCAAATTATTATATTGTCTATTCCTCTGGATGATTGGTAACTATTATGGAGACGATGATCTGTCTCCTATCCAGCTATAATCAAACGTTTCCGTGTCTCTATTTGATGGACGATGTCTCCTAGCAAAATATCTATTATCTTCCCCTCTATGATCTAAATTCAACTTTACTTTAGTTGGTAATGACCAAACAAGTTGTTTAACATTATTTTCAAATTCATTATAGTCTTCACGTTTTATTCTAATTTTGATTTTAGGTCCTCTAAAATCAAAACAGTTCAAATTAAATTTAACTTCAGTTAATTCATCTAATTCATTTATATTTTCAATTACTGGAATTGTAAAAAATTCTCTTGATGCTATCAATTCTAATTTTATCAAGTGTTTTGGTAGTTTTATATATTTTGGGTTGATAATACAGCAATGCAATTTTAAATACATTAATGATTCTGGAAGTTGATTTAGAACAGATGATTGGAAGTTTAAATAATAAAGTTGTAAATGCTTCAAATTTGGATAATCATAAAAAGATGATTCGAAAGTATAACATTTTGAAAATTGTGAAACTATAACTGATGTTTCTATTTCAACATGCCAACGTTCATCATCCGATATATATTCATCAGGATCACAAAGTAATCTTTCTTTCAAAACATTTTCTCTTTGATATAAACCATCATTTAATTTCATATATCTAACATTTTTACAATTATTTGGTGGTATTCTGAATACATTTTCTTCATAAAATGTGGTATATGATAAAGAGTTAAAATATTGATGTAAATTTGATAATCTTAAAAAATCATTACGCTGAGTAAGAAATTCACCTGTTGTAAGATAATGATCCATATAATCTGTATGCATTCCATCAATCATATAAGCTAAATCAAATCTAATTTCTAATTCAATCACTTCTTTATTCATATTTTCTAAAACGTGAATAATTGAATCATTAAGAAACCCAGTTTTCAAAACTAATATTAGTTTCTTTTTGGCTTTCTTATTTTGAGTATCAATGAACCATTTTTGAATGTTATCAGATATTATTTGATGAATATCTCGATCATCTGAAAAAATTGAAAGTTTGAATGTATGTAAATTTGGGAATAATTTATCAATCCCACTTCCTAATGTAAAATCATCATCTTCACAACAAAATGATACTTTAGTAACTTTAATAGTAAATGAATTAGGTGATCTTTTAAACCAAGTTGCCATATCACCCTGAAATGTTAAAGAGATACTTGTAAAGTAATCAGGAAGATAAATTTGTCTACTTAATCCAGTTATTAAATCTGTATAACTAAGATTTTCAGGAATATTAATATCAAGTAAATTTATTTTGATATTTAG
>JAJLZM010000371.1:0-25483 GCA_030572235.1 Ambrosiozyma kamigamensis
CACTTTTGAATATACGTTCAAACTACATGAAATTAGTATCATTGTAATCTCCTGTCAATTCTGAGCAACATGATATTTTTTTCATAACCATATTTATTAGTATGCGTATATGATGTCTTTCTAAAAAAAGGTACTCGAAAATCTCACAAACGATTTTGGGGTTTTTGGACGTTTCGCTAGTTAATCTTAACCAGTGTGTTTTGTTGAAGTAATTTTGGAGGTTTACGGCTCGACGGCTCGAAGCTCAAATGGCTTTAGGGCTATTCAGAATTTCAGATCATGATCGATTCATTAAAGAATCAACATAATATTGATTCACTTAATTTAACTAATTGATTCATCTTTGATGGATTTTACTCTACCATTCGAAACTTTTATATACAGGCATCTTAAACATATGATATCAGCTTATCTGAATTTACTCTCAATGAATTATCATTTCTAATCATTACAGAAAATTTCCAATGTTATCACTCCAGAAAATTTTTAAAACTAAATGATCATCATACAGAATATATCAACATCTTATCAGTTATCCATGCAATTACATCATTAAAACATTATCTTATCAGTATCATTATGATAACTAAATACAGAAAACTTGATATGTTGAACTATATAAAAGGTTGATATTTCCACCTTTTTCTTTGATATATATGAACTTAGTTATATCTCTTTATCAAAAAGAAAAAATTATATTACAATGTCTGATCAATTAGAACAATCTTCATTATCAAAAGTCACTAAATCATCATCAACTTATGATCCAGCAAACTCCATTATTAATGAACAACCAAAAAGAATTCCTGAACCTGAATTACAAGCATCATTTGCTAGAACTTGGGAAGCTAAAGATGCTGGAACTTATGGTACATTAGTTGATAAATATGGTGCATTTGCAGGTCAATGTGGAATAATTCCAGTTATAGGTTGTTGTTTTGCTAATCCATATAGACGAGTTGGTCAAGGTAATGTTGGTTTGGTTACTAAATTTGGTCAATTACAAAGAATTGTTGATCCTGGTTTAATTAAAATTAATCAATTTAGTGAAACTTTAACAACTGTTAATGTTATGTTAAGAACTATGCAAATTCCTACATTATCATCATATACTAAAGATAATGTTTCAATTCAAACATCATCTGTTGTTTATTATCAAATTGTTCATCCTGCTGTTGCTTATTATACAGTTTCTAATATTGAAGAATCATTAAGAGAAAGAACACAAACTACATTAAGACAAGTTATTGGATCTAGAAATTTACAAGATGTAATTGAAAGAAGAAATGAAATTGCTCAAGCAATTGCAGAAATCATAACTGAACCAGTTGCTTCTTGGGGTATACATATTGAATCATTATTAATTAAAGAATTAATTTTACCACCAAATGTTTCACATTCATTATCAATGGCTGCAGAAGCTAAAAGAATTGGTGAATCTAAAATTATTCAAGCAAGAGCTGAAGTTGAAAGTGCTAAATTAATGAGAAAAGCTGCCGATATTTTAGCTTCTAAACCAGCTATGCAAATTAGATATTTGGATGCCATGCAAAATATGGCTAAAGCTGGTAATACTAAAGTTATTTTTATGCCTTCACAAAATGCAATTGAAAATCAAGCTGTAAATGCATCAAGAGCATCAAATGAAACTGAAGCTCCAATTATTGAGGAACCTGAATTTAATGAACCTGAATATGATCAAACAAATAAAATTTTAGGTCTTCAAGAGATCTCAAGTTGATTATTTGAAATGAATGAATGAATGAATGATATTTCTCTGTTTTTCTTTTTCCTTGCTTTTTTTTGTGTACCGTCTTTACTGTTTAATTATTATGAATCTGATGTATAAAACGAAGTATCTTGAAGATACATAATTAGTAAATTAAATTAAAAAAAATACAAGTAATAGTAAACATAGAAAGGCTAAATCATTAAGGAGAAACACCTAAGTTATTCTCTCTAACTAAATTCAACATTTCTTGAGGTCCAACAGTAATAACTTCACCTTCTTTTTCAATTGGTTTCTGACTTAAGAAATAACCAACTTTAGCAACTTCTTCACCATAAATTGGGAATAGACCTTTATCAATACCAACCTTTTTAAAGAAATGAGCAACAGTTTCACCTAGATTACTTGGAAACCCTTTTGATGATTCTCTAGCACCAAGTAAAATTCCTGGTCTTAAAATAATTGTTCTTTTAAACTTCAAAGCTTTAACTTCGTCTTCAATTTTACCTTTAGTAGAAGTATATAATAATTTAGAATTAGCATTTGCACCCATTGATGAAACTAAAATAACAGTATCAAATTTACCACTTTTAGAAGCAGCTTTGAATGAATTGACATTAATATCATGATCGATTTTAATGAAGTTTTCAGCACTACCTGCAGCAGCTCTAGTTGTACCAAAACTTGAAAAATAAATTGAATTTGATGAAATATCTAGTTTTTCAATTATATCTGACCATTTATTAGAATCTTTTTCTGTAGTTGAGATTAATTTTTCAGTAGTTTCAACATTTGGTTGTCTTCTTGAAACTGTGTAAACTTTAGAAACTTCAGATGATTTCAAAATGGTGTTTAAGAAATGAGAACCAACTAGACCTGTTGAACCTAAGACAAAGTATGAAGATGACATGATTAAGACTGTTTCAATTGAAGTATTTCCAGGAATTGGAAGGAAACATGGATGAAAAAGTTGCCACTTTATATCATTTTTATTTTATCTTCTCTTTAAATTTTCTCGGAGTAAACAGCTTAACTGCGATTCACGGAAAATTCAAAATTCAAAATTGCCTCCACATCACTTTGGCATCAAAGTTGCTCTTGCAACTGCAACAATTCATCAAATTGGGAGAATTAATATCATAATAATAACAGACATAGCATCGTCATAGCATGTTTATAGAAGAAGGTGTGATTGTGTCAGATCGAAGACGTTTTCACCGTATCTCTTATCAATAATGAATGTTTTGGCCGACTATATGATCAAATCAAGTCAAATAAATCAAATGAAATCAGATCAATTAAATAATGAGTTTTCCTTTAGTTAACCCTTAATTCAGATCCTACTTTATCATTACAATTCAACAAAAAATGACAGCTGAAAACAACCCATTCATTGCAATTTTTGTCTGTGATGGTCCATCAGAACCAACAAACTCTTTATATGGAGGCATGGGAGATCAATTAATCTCTTTATATAAAAGATTAGGCCTAACAGAATATGAATTCAAACAATATGATGTTTATTTAAATAAATTCCCCACATTGAAAGAACTTGAACGTTGTAAAGGTATTCATATTAGTGGATCATCACATTATAGTCCATTTTCAAAAGATGATGAATGGATTTTAAATTTAATTTCATTCTTAAAGGATGCTTTATCATTAAAGTTTCCAATTGTTGGATCATGTTTTGGACATCAAATTATGGGAATCGTGCTAGGTTTAAAAGCAGAAAGAAATCCAAATGGTTGGGAATTAGGATTGACTGAAATCACAGTCAATGTTAATGAATTTCCAGAATTAAGCCAATTTGTTACAAATAAAGATAGTTCAACTTATAATGTTATGGAAGTTCATAGAAATCATATTTATTTAGATGATACACATCAATTACCTAAAGGTTATTATAATATTGGCTATTCAGACAAATGTAAATTACAAGGTATTTATAAACCTGGTAAATTATTAACTTTTCAAGGACATTGTGAGTTTTTTAATAAAATTGGTAATTTATATGTTGAAGATGTTGTTAATATCCATAAGTTAGATCAAAATATTTTAGTTGATGCTGTTGAAAGATCTGAAAAGGTTAATAATGATGGTGAATATTTAGGTGGATTTATGGTTGATTTGATTAGAAATTGTAACTAAGTTTGTTTAGGTTTACAGCTATATAGTGTTACATTTAATGTAAGGTTCTTCTTTCATAACAGTATAGTAGGTCTTCAGTAAGTACAATTTAAATAGTTTCTTATTTCCGAGCCGAGCGAATCCGAGGACAGCGAGAAATCAAAAATGATCAAGTAAAGGACTTTAAAGGGTATTCGCCATCCACAGTTCCTTTCAACATCTCCTAATAAGACTCTTGTCTACTCAATTGGAATAATCACAGCTATGTCATCATCTTACTTTGTCCTAGGTTCAACAGGTCTAGTTGGTTCTCATTTTTTAAACACTGTTCTAAACTCACCAGATGTTTCTAAAGTTTACACAGTCTCCAGAAGACAACCTAATGTTCCAACTACTGAAAAATTGATCTCAGCAGTGGATGAAGATTCAAATAAATGGTCCGATATAATTGAAAAACTAGATATTTCATCAAATTCAACTTTCTTTTCAGGTTTTGGTACAACTAGAGCAGCAGCTGGTGGAGCTGAAAACTTCGTCAAAATTGATCATGATATTAATGTTAATTCATTCAAAGCTGCTTCTAAAAGTGGTAAATATGATACTGTTGTTTTAGTTTCATCAATGGGTGCAAATGCTAATTCCAAATTATTATATTTTTCAACAAAGGGTAAAATTGAAGAAGAAGTTAAAGCTTTGAAATTTAAAAGAACAATCATATTAAGACCAGGTGCATTACTAGGTGCTAGAGAGAAACCAAAAAGTTTCCCAAGTAGTTTAGGTGAATCAATTGGTGTTTTTTTTAGAAAAGTTGGTATTGATAAAGGTTTATTCCCAATTTATGGTGAAGAAGTTGCTAAAGTTGGTTACTTTTTAACCCAAAAGCCAATTGAGAAAGAAGGTGAAGTTATCGTTGTTGAAGGATCTGAATTGTTAAAATTGGCTAGAGAAAATAATTTGATTGTGTCTAATAATTAATTTTATTTGATTTGATTGTGTTGTTGCTTTTTTTAAGTTTATGTTTTACGTTTACTATATTTGGATTACCAATTAATAGCTTTATTAAGTATGTGATTCCGTGAGTCTGTGGTGGTGATATCGTTAGTAATTCTAAGTTGGTAATTCTTAGACTTTGTTATCAACTTATCGCTCAAACAGAAAAAGCAAAGCCATAATAAGAAACTTTAGTAGAAAGTAGAATCAACATTATTCAACAATTAGAAGATATCTCTTTTTAATATATGAAGAGCCAACAATGAAATTCAACGATATTTTTTATATTGAATTACAAAACTACATAAAAATACTGAGAGATTTACCCTTTGAATTACAACAATCAATATTCACAAATTCATTAGAACACATAGATCCATTATTATTTACAAATTTATTTAAAGATATATTAGAATTATATAAACCATCATTTAATTTATCAAATGCAAGCTCAATAACATATTTATCTTGGAATAATGGATTAAATTCAATTCATTTTTATGGTAAGCATGATGAATTATTATCTAGATTATCTAATTATATTAATGAATATACTTTAATTTTAGATGATTCATATAAGATCCCTTACCTAAATTATGAAATTGTATCAAATATTAATAAATTTAAAATTTTATCATTTAATTTAACTAGATTAGAAAATTGTCATTATTATTATGGTATTGATGAAGATGAAGATTTTTATTTTGGTAATATATATGATGGCGAGGATTATTTATCCAAATTAGCTTTAGATAAATTACTTTCAAAAACTTGTATGTTATTAATTAAAGATTCCCAAGGAGTTCAAGATTTATTAAGTAAAACTACCACACAATTCAAAAATTTAAAAATGATTGAAATTTGGTTTGAAAGTGATATGTTAGAAGCTTGTGGTGAATTAATCAAAAAAATTAAAAATAAATATAATAATAATATTAAAATTCAGATGAAATTAAAAAATGCACCAATAGTTGAAAATCATAAAGAATTAATTAAATTTGTTGATGATTTTGGACCTGTTAAAATCATTAGTATAGATCTTTCAACTAAAGGTTACAATTATGAAAGTTTTGTTCCAAGTTTTATCAGTGAAATTGAAAACATTGAGTTACATTCCCCTTATCATTTACCAGGCATTTATAAAATGCAATCAAAAATCAATGATATATATATAACTGGAGAATTTTATGACAAGAATTTAGAATTTGCATTTAATAATATAAATCAATTACATTTAAAAATGTCTAAAATCAAGATTTGTTTTAATAAGATTAAAAGAATTAATAAAATTAAAATTAATTGTGATTTTATAACTTGGAAATCAATTAATTCATTACCTGATTCTTTAAAATATTTTAAACTTAGAATGAGATCAGAATTATTATTGGAAGACAATGAAACTTATTATGAAGGTATTTATACTGAGAATCATCAACCATCATGTTTTAATATTAATTATTTCAAATGGCCTAAAAGTTTAAAGAAATTAATAATTGAAACAACACATACTTTATATGGAAAATCAAATGATAAGTTTGTTATATATAATAGAGCTGATAGAGTTGGTAAAGCAGAATACAAGCACTAATCATATTTCCATAATCAAACAAATATTTAAGGATTCAGCAGAAGTCGGAAATACATAATTGTATTTACAAATGATGATTATCGGAGTTAATCCACTTTTATTTCCGATGACCGATGACCGAGTAAAGAATAAACTGGCACATGCTTTCTTGTTCATCGTCCATGATTCTTTCAACTTATGGAAGTGCTTGAATTGAAACAAGCTCAATAATGTCATCTTCATATTGTGTCCTAGGTTCAACAGGTCTAGTTGGTTCAAATTTCTTAAACACTGCTTTACAAGCCCCTGAAGTTTCAAAAGTTTATACGATTTCAAGAAGACAACCAAATGTTTTAAATATTGAAAAATTGATTCCAATTGTTGAAGAAGATACTGATACATGGTCTGATATAATTGAAAAATTAGATATTCCATCAAATTCAACTTTCTTTTCAGGATTTGGTACAACTGTACGTTCTGCAGGTAGCATTGAAAATTTCATTAAGATTGATCATGGTATTAATGTTAATTCATTTAAAGCTGCTTTTAAAAGTGGAAAATTTGATACCATTATTCTAGTTTCTACAATTGGTGCTGATCCAGATTCAAAAGTTTTCTATTTTTCTACAAAAGGTAAAATTGAAGAAGATGTTAAAAATTTCAAATTCAAGAGAACAATTATATTAAGACCAGGTGCATTACTTGGTACTAGAGAAACACCAAAACCTTTCCCAGGTAATATTGGTCCAACTATTGGATATTTGTTTAGGAAAATTGGTATTGATAAATTTATCTATCCTATTTATGGCGAAGAAGTTGCTAAAGTTGGTTATCTTTTGAGTCAGAAAGCAATTGAAAAAGAAGGTGAAGTTATTGTTGTTGGACCTCAAGAAATGTTGAATTTAGTTAGAGAGAATAACTTGAGTGTTTCTTCTTAAAAGAGTTAAACTTTCAGCTGTATCTTTACTATTACTTGTATTTTTTGATTTAATGTATTAATTAATCTTAAGAAACAACTCTGTTTATGGGATCACAAATTTGTTATATCTTTCTAACATATACCCAAAGCTATAGAACTGTAAATCTAAAACAAATCACTTCTAATTTCTAATCAAATCCACCATAAATTGGCCTAAATATTCACCATCATTATTAACCTTTTCAGATCTTTCAACAGCATCAACTAGGATATGTTGATCCAATTTATGATTAGTAACAACCTTTTTAACATATAAATTACCAAGTTCATTAAAAAACTCACAATGACCTTGAAAAGTTAATAATTTACCAGGTTTATAAATACCTTGTAATTTACATCTTTCAGAATAACCAATATTATAATAACCTTTAGGTAATTGATGTTCATCATCTAAATAAATATGATTTCTATGAACTTGCATAACATTATAAGTTGAACTATCTTTATTTGTAACAAATTGCTCTAATTCTGGAAATTCATTAACATTGACTGTGATTTCAGTTAATCCTAATTCCCAACCATTTGGATTTCTTTCAGCTTGTAAACCTAACACGATTCCCATAATTTGATGTCCAAAACAAGATCCAACAATTGGAAACTTCAATAGTAAGGCATCCTTCAAGAATGAAATTAAATTTAATATCCATTCATCATCTTTTGAAAATGGATTATAATGTGATCCACTAATATGAATACCTTTACAATTTGATTCAAGTTCTTTTAAAATTGGAAATTTATTTAAATAAACATCATATTGTTTGAATTCATATTCTGTTAGGCCTAATCTTTTATATAAAGAGATTAATTGTTCTCCCATGCCTCCATATATTGAGTTGACTGGTTCTGATGGTGCATCACAGACGAATATTGCGATGAATGGGTTGTCTTCAACAGTCATTTTCTGTTTAATTGTAATGATAAAGTATTATCTAGTGAATTGAATGAAGTGGTATTAGAAAGAAAGAGTTCATTATTTGTTTGTCTTGTTTGATTGTTTGACCATAGTCGGCTAAAACGTTGTTGGTTGATAAGAGTGTGGTGGATCAATTGCGGAATCACACCTCCTTGGAAAAGTGCACACAGATTTACAAAACTTGAATTCATAATACGTATAAGTAACGTAACAAATGATCAGAAAAACTGATTTAGAGATAACATACATAAATATAAAAAAAACTCCTAAAACCAAAAAATTTAAACCCAAAAACAAACAGTCTTTATAAACAACGAACACCTTCATACAATGGACATTTAACTGTAAACTCTTGTTTACCAAAAAAATCATCATAAGAATCAAAAGGTTTATTTGAATCAGATAAATAAACTGAAACTTTATCACCAAAACTTTTAGGACATAAACAACAAACAGCATTATAAGTTAGAAAAAAAGTTGAATGATGTTCAATTATTAATTTTAATTTATTCATTTTATTTTCAGAAATTAAAATTTTAATCCAATTATATCGTCTATTTGGAGGTTTATTTCTACCACACCTCCTTGGTAATTCACAATTAATACATATAACCAAACCAGTTTTTGAAGGACAATCGATTATTAATTCTAATTCTTGATATGATTCTGGTATACTCATTCCAAGTAATTTTCCTGGTGTTGAAGAAATTGGATCAATATTGATTAATAAACCACTTAATGATTTTGGTAATTGATTCCAAAACAAACTATATTCAAAAATATTATCTGGATGAGTCAACTCTAATACTGATAAATGTTCACAATTAATTAAATTATTAAATTTTGATAAATCTGAAAAATGACAAGTTAAATATTGAATATATTTTGGTAATCTAAATCCATTTTTAATTGCCTCTAATTCACCTGAGAATATTAAGTTTGTGATTTGTAATGGTAAATTATTAAATGTTTCTTCATTTATAATCAATTTTGACATCATATCAAGTCCTCTAATTTCTAATGTATCTAAATTTTTCAATCCTTTAAGATTAACAGAATTGAAATAAAAACCAAATAAAATCAGTTTTTCAATAAAGTTATGATGTAAACTAATATAATTCAAATTACTATTCCTTATTATTAAGGTTTGTAAATTATCTATACGTTGAATTAAACTTAAGTTTTTCTTCTTTTCATCAAGAAATAAAGTTAATTCTTGTTTCTCGTCCACCTTTGAATAATACTCCACTGTACAAGGATATAAAGGTTCATGATTGCCATCTAATGAAATCTCAACTTCTTTAGAATGTTTTAATAAAAACTCATTTAAATATTGAAAATTTGGAAAAGCTGGAGTAGTATCTAAAATTAATTTCTTCTTTTGATTTTGAATTGTTGGTAATATATCAAACCATCTTTCAAGGTCTATAATATCATATATACTGATTCTCAAACACTTTAAATTAACCCAATAATCTCTGAAACGATTTAAATCATCAAAATCACCATAATAACTGATATCTGTAACTAAATGAAACCAGTTCATAGGTTTTCTAAGCTGATTATCCCAAAACAACTTTAATTCATTGAAATCTAATGAATTTAATAATTGATCTAATAAACCTGTAGCACCATCATCTGGAATGTCTAATGAAGTATCATTAATGAAAATATGATCAACTTTTAAAGTATTTAAAGCTTTTAAACTAGATGGTTCTAATAAATTATTTAATTTAACAGAAAAACGTATATATATATGAGGAAAAAATGTTATAGTGATAATCGATGTATGAATTGTAGGTTCTGAAAAAAACATTTTTATCATTGAATTAGTTGAATTTTTAAATAATTTGAAAATATCAATGAATTGAATCCAATTATCATCTTTTAAAGTTATTTCTTGTAATGAATAAGCTAAAGTTAGTAAGCGTAGCTCCAGAGGTAGACCAGATATAATAGCATGGTACTCTAGCACCTCAGGTACAGCCATTGGAATAGGATTGAAGTTTTGTTGAAGAGCATCAACACAAGTTTTGGTAAAATTATTTTATTTGAGAGATCACACCCGTGCACCGATGTATTCCGATAATAATGCAATTCCGATCAGCATCTTCATTTGGTGTACTGGTGTCTTATTTTCACAGTGCTATATAGAAGCCTATAAACAAACCTACAAAGAAGTCATTTGCGTTTAAAATTATTTTATAAGATATAGATGCAGATAAATGCAGGGAATTGAAGTAATTCTATCATTTCCAATAATTTCTAATGAATTCAACAAATTTTGATCCTAAGAATAAAGAATCATTTGTCAATTCATGATTTCTTTGAATTGCTTCATTACGAGATTCATTATCTAAATTAGAATCTTCATTAATCAAAGCATCAACAAAATCAATTTCAAATTCAGGATGCCCTTGAAAAGTTAAAAGCTTACCTGGTTTATAAAGACCATGAACTGCACAATTGTTTGAATAGCCAATATTAAAGACATCATCAGGTAACTTACTTTCATCGTTTAAAACAACTGTATCTCTATGAGTTTGCATTATATTTATATCAGTTCTATCTTTGAAAATAACATCTAATTCAGATGATTTATTCAAAGTAGTTTTAGTCAAACCTAATTCAGAAGTACCTCTAATAACTTTCAACCCTAATGAAATTCCAATGATTTGATGACCAAAACAAACACCAGTAATTGGAAACTTATCTAACTCGTAACATGTCTGTATGAATTTAATTAAATTAGTAATCCATGGAATATCAGTTGCAAATGAATCATATGATGAACCAGTTAAAAATAAACCTTTACAATAATTTAATTCTTCAATTGTTGGAAATTCATTTAAATAAACATTGAATTTTTTGAATTTATATTCTGTTAAACCACAATTATCTTTTAATAGTGTAATGCATATATCACCCATTTCACCAAAACCTTTTAGCATATGCTCTGGTGAGTCACAGACTAAGATACCAATGAATTCATCTTGCTTATCTGTCATTGTTTATTTATCTCAATAATATATTGATAGAAATGAGTTGAAAACCTTTGTTCATTTGTAGGTGTTATAGGTAGTTTAAAAACCACCAGTTGTTAACATTGTTAGCAACTTAGCAAGAAATAAATATCGAGAGAGTTTTTGAAATTTTTGAAATCATTTCTAAATTTCTGCCACGTAAAGCTTTTTCCTCTATATATCCAACCCCCTTTGATAGGGGATTGCTTCTCATGATGCCACTACAGCATCATATATCGTGATGGAGAAGTACATGCACTACACTGATGTCACAGAGGTCCCAGGACCCAGTTCCAGAAAGAGAGAGAGCGTCTGCCTATATGTTTTCAATTAAAATCTTAATATATAATTTGCCCCCTTACAATTTGTTATTAGATAGAGATATCTTAAAGGCTAATAATTCATCATTTATTCTTACAAGAAGATTAGAACAATTCATAGAAGTTGCTGATGATTTTGCAAAATTTATTCTGATGAATCAATACATATTAAATCTCTTGAATCATCATCAGAAAGTTTTAAAATGGATATGAAGTATCATCAAGACAATGTTAATTCAACAAATTGTGGAAATCTTGTATTATTGATATAACTAGAACCAACGTCTTTTGCTAATGTACCATTTTCAATGCCATTGAAAAATCCATTGACCGCAATCATTTCACCAAGTGATTCATCAGACATGACATATTTTAAAGAACTGAAGGCAGCAATACCATTTCATTAAGATTAGATCATCTGAAGATCAAATAACAAAAGTTGTTAGAACCCCTTATTTTCAATCTTTAGAAAATATTCATGAAAACTTAATTGAATTATCATCTCGTTGCAAGAAAGAGATATTTAAATTTGATGAACCATGATATATCTTTAAAACCTTTTTTCACCTGTTGAGCATGTTCTTCTGGGGAATTTGAAAAGATAATGAATTTCAATATTATAAGGAACCAATTCAGCTAACGATCTTGCAGATATAAACTTTTGTCGTGTTTTATCAGGTCTAACAGCTTTCTTCAAGTTTGACCAGAAAGGATAAATTGAAGTATAATCATCATAATTTGAAAATCCATCTTGGGGAACTAGCTTTTTACAGAGTTCAGGACAGATGCAATAGTTTCAGAAATATCATGTTGTAATTTTGGATGAATGTCTAATATTTTCAGTGCTCGACCACCAACTGATCAATTAGAATCAAAATATGATTCATTATGTAATCATTTAGAAAAAATAAATAAAAAATTAATTAATAAATCAAAGGCATTGAATTGAATTGAATTGAAAATCTATTAGTGCGCAGGCAAACAGAATTAATAGAGAAGATTGATATTTCTGAACAAGATTATAAAATTCAAGTTTCAAAAATCAAAAAAAATTGGAAAGGGAATTAAAGGATAAGATTAGATCGACCAAATAGCATATCAACTATTATTTTATATCTCATACCACATTTAGCAACACAGCTTTTAGTTTTTCTATAATAACTTGACGTTCTTTTACCAGTACGTACATCATATTGAGAAGCACAAACTAATTCCTTTTAATAAACCAAATTAGGAAATTTATCAGATTGAGACCATTTATGTTTTGGAGCTGTCTTCATTTTTGTTAAAAAAGGAAAAAGTCTAGCAAACTGAACCTTTCGAAGAAACTTCTCTTGCAACAGATGTATATTGAATTAGCTCACTTTCACTAGGTTTAAAAAAAGATTGTTGAATTGAATTTCAAACTTCACCAATATCAGTAGAATATTTTAAAACATGAGTATGATCTTTTCTTTCATTTCCTGATTGTAAAAGATTTTATTAATGTATATTCAACTTATAATTATACTTCAATTCTAATTATATTTAAATCTACAAAAAGAGCTAGCTTAATTGATGTTTTGGAAATTTAGGATTATGAGTGTTGTTAAACTATTAATTTTGTTGTATTTCATTTAAAACTGTTAACTGTGTCTGATTTAATTCATATATTATTGGTATATTTTATACTTTTCTAAAGTTTTCTTGTCTTTCTTTTACAGTTTAAATATTTAAATTATATTTAACATAAATATAGTACCTGATATAAATAATAACTAAAATGAACTACGTATCTTATAAAGATAGAAAGAAAAAACACAAGTATAATTAAGGAAAACTAAGTAACTTTATAGTTTCTAATTAATTCAACAATCTTTGATCCCAAGAAAAATGAATCACTAGTTAATTGATGGTTTCTTTGAATTGCATCCTCACGATATTCATCATCTAAATCATAATATCCAGCAATATTATTAATCATAGTATCAGCATAATCAATTTCAAATTCTGGATGTCCTTGAAAAGTTAAAATTTTACCTGGTTTATAAAGACCATGAACACCACAATTCTTTGAATAACCAATATTAAAAACACCTTTAGGTAACTTACTTTCACCATCTAAAACAACTGAATCTCTATGAGTTTGCATTGAAATCAAAGAAGATTTATCTTTAAAAAGAGCATCTAATTCAGGTGATTTATTTAAAGTAGTTTTAGTTAAACCTAATTCCCAATTACCTCTAATAACTTTTAAACCTAATGAAATTCCAATAACTTGATGACCAAAACAAACACCTGTAACTGGGAATCCATCAAACATATAACAAACTTGTAAAAATTGAATTAATTTTTTAATCCATGGAATATCAGTTGCAAATGAATCATATGATGAACCAGTTAAAAATATACCTTTACAATATTTTAATTCATTAGGTTCTATAAATTCATCTAAATGAACTTCATATTGTTTGAATTTATATTCTGTTAAACCACAATCTTTTAATGTTTTGATACATAAATCACCAATGTTAGGATAACCTTTTAAATCTTCATCTGGTGAATCACAAACTAAGATACTGTAGCAATGAATTCATCAATTTTATCAGACATTGTTGATTGATTTATCTTGGAAGGATTCAATTGATTCAATTTGATATCTCTTTGATTGAAATCATTAAAACTAGGAATTATATACCATATTTATATTTATCTGAAGTAGTAGTTAACAAGTGAGTCATTTGTAGATATTATAGCTTATCTTATCAAGTAATTATTTGAGTTTCCAAGTTTCCAAGTTCGGTGACTGTGTATTTAATTTTTGAGGTATAATATCTTATCAGAGAAGTTACCAGTTGATAGTACTTGATATTAAAGTATCATGAGTCATTTGATTAAAAACAACAACTAGTAGCATTAATTAATTGAAGATTTGTTTTCGCTGTTTTCGTTTTCTATGCCATGTAAAACTCTTTTTTCTATATCCTGGTTTATATCAAAACATTTAACTCCTTTGATAATGCTTTACTTATCATCATGAAATAACAGTCATTTTAAAAATGAGCTCTGGAGACTTATCCTCTGAATCTGAAGTCCAAAGCTCTGAAGAGTTATCATCTGAACCTGGTAATGATGAATCAGACGATGGAGAAGAATCAGATTATAATGAAGACTTATCCTCTGAATCTGAAGTAGAGAGATCATCCAACTCATCCAGTTCGTCAGACAATTTATTTGATGATCCAGAAATTAAATCCATCTTAATAGCTGATAATTCATTAAATATCCTTTTATCAAAACTAAATAGATCTCTTAAGATATGCTATGAAGTTTCAAGATATATTAAAATGAAACAAGATTGTGAAATTCAAACTATCGAAAACCAAAAACATATTTCAGACATTTTCAAAAAGAATATTTTTATTGATTCATTTAGTAAGCTTATGCCATTTGATGAAAAAATAATAAAAGCAGTTAGAACTCCTTATGTTGAAACTTTATCAACTATTTATGAAAGTTTAGTTGAATTATCCTCAAGTACTGCCTTGCAAGGTAAAAATATTAAAATTGAAAGTTTAAAATATGAAAAAGAGGTTAGACATGCAATTAAATCAGCTATTAAATCAAAATCAAAATATTATTCATTATGTGAAGATTTCAAAAAACTAGATTTAAAAGTAGATAAAAGTATTAAGAAATTCACTCTACGTGGTTTGAAAACTATTGCTTATGAACAAAAAAGATTAAAAGCAAAGATATTATCATCACAACTGGATTTCAAAAATAAAGCTGAATTATCACAATTAAAGAAAAATCAATTGATTCTTACTATCAGACCAAATATCTCGAAATGTCTTATGAATCTTATTTTAGAAACAGATCAAACAATTCAATTGAACTTGACAAAGTTTGCTGAAGCTAATGAATTAATGGTTGCATCATTAACTAATCAAATAAATCCAACTAATGAAATTGATTTATCAATGGAAGATGTTTCGACTTCAGTTAATATTAAACAATCTTTTCAAAACTATTTGAAATCTTTTAATACTGATGATGACCCTAATCTAATTCCTATTGTTTATAGCCAACATTCAATTGCTGAAAAGATGTCTTAATATATTTTTTAAATAATTTGTTTTCTTGCTATAGATCATGAATAAATATAAATTCCTTTAATTTTCTTTAATTTTATCCCCAGGGTCCCCAGCCCAGCTATATTTAAGTTAAATGAACTGGCTTTAATTATCCATATGGAATTAACATATAAGAGGGCTCTGGTATTGGGCCAATCAACGGAATGAAACTCCTTCTACTGAACCTTCGTGTTTCGGCATTTCCTCATTTTTCAACTCGTATTTCTTAGACCAATGAGTTACACGTCCAAAAACAACTTTCAACCACTAGTTAACTCATCAGTTACAAGATTGCAATTGTGGGGTTGTACGTCCATCAGGTTGTTATATTTGATCAAGCTATACTTTCCATAAGATCAATCCAATTGCTATTCAAGCTATAGGATTAATCAATACTAGTTATAGACAAGTGCACCTTTATTACTTGTTGAAGAGGAAACAACTGATTATTAGTTATTATACGGTATACTTTGTTAGGCTGTCTGCTATTTTGCCACCGTAAAAGTTTCTTAAGTCATGCTTATAGTTAATACTTGTTTTCTACACACTTTCAATTGAATCATTTTTGTATTTAATTGACTCAATTCCCCTTTTAATTAAACTATAAGAATCCACAATATATTCTCTATTCTTCTTTTTTTAATTTGAAATCAAGTTATTTATCATGACTTCAAACAATAATTCAATAAATTCAATAAATTCAATAAATTCACCAAATATACAAGATGTGGAACAAGGTCAAGATCAAGAAGAGACATTTGCTGCTAAAGAAGGTATGACTTTATCAAATCCTCCAAGAAACAAATGGAGAGCCCCTTCTTTATTTCTATACTTATCATTTGTTGGAATGTTAGATTCAAGTCCTGGTGCTATATTACCTACAATAGAAGACTATTATAATATTAACTATATCATTGTTTCTTTAATTTGGTTAGGTTCAGCTTTAGGTTTTGCTACAGTTGCAATTTGTTCATTTAGATTAGAACATTGGTTATCAAGAAGACAGTTAGTTAGTGTTGGTTCTTTATTTCAAGTTTTAGGATTTATTTTGATTGTACCAGGTACTCATTTTGCCGTTGTTGTTGTTGCATTTTTCTTTACTGGTATTGGTAGTGCTTTATCACTTAGTCAACATAATGTTTATTTAAGTAAATTCAAAGATTCTTCAAGATATTTTGGCTATTATAACGGTGCATATGGAGCTGGTGCAACTATATTTCCTCTTATATCTCAATCGATGGTTAATTCTGATGTTAAATGGAGTTATATTTATTTGATTTTGTTAGGTTTAGTTAGTTTGAATTTTGTAAATTTATGGTGTGCTTTCAAATATGCTAATGAAGATTTAAATCCTTGGTATATTATTGAGAAGAAGAATATGGATTCAGGAGTTTCAACACCTGAAGAAGATGAAAATCATATTGTATCAGTTGATAATCCAATAATTGATACTGAAAAGGTAATTGATATTGAAGATGATAATAAAGTTGAAATGAAAAAAAGTAAATTTAGTTTAGTTATGAAACATTCAACAACTTGGATTTGTTCAATTTGGGTTTTATTTTATCAAGGTGGTGAAGTTGCATTACCTGGTTGGATAGTTACATTTATGATAGATTATAGAGATGGATCAAAATCTTCTTGTGGTTATATAGTTTCAGGTTTTTGGGGTGCATTAACAATTGGTAGATTTTTCTTAACTCCAGTATATGGTAAATACTTTGGAGCAAAAAGAGCAATTACATTAATGTTATTAGGTTCTATTATTTGTTGTGTTTTATCATGGGTTATACCAAATGTTATTGGAGCTTCTGTTTTTGTTGCTTTAACTGGTTTGTTTGTTGGTCCAATTTATCCATTAATGTTGGCAGTTACTTGTAAACCTGTTGTTTTACCATACAATATTCAATTTATTTCATTAACTTTTATGAGTGCATTTGGTGCTGGAGGTGGAGCATTTTTTCCATTTATTGTTGGTTTAATTTCAGAATATGCTGGTGCTTTTATTGTTATGCCTGCTTTTATTATTTTATATTTTGGTTGTATAGTTTGTTGGTTTTTAATTCCTAATCCTGATCGTGAAGTTATAAATCATTATTGGGAAACATTATGGTAGAAAAGATGCATGATAGATGTATAAGAATTTAAATTTATAAATTTTTAATCTTATTTATTTATATCTACACAATTTAAAATTATTAAGGGTTTAGTTAAATCAGTTAATTTAAGTAAATTAAAAGTATTTATTGCCAATTTTAAGAATATATATTGTTACCAGAACAATATAAAGTAAAAACACGTATTTAAGAAAAAGGAAGAAATGAAAAAAAAGATGGGGTATATCATAATATCATATAGTAAGTAAATCGGGGTAAAATAGTAATCTCATTAAATATCAAAGCCTAAGTCAGGATAAATGTCATCTAAAGCTAATACAGATTTTTCAAAAAGAATTTCAGTTTTCATATGTGATTTTTCAAAATCTTCAAGTAGTGGGTGTACTTTAATTTCATCAATAATATTCATAATATCATACATTTGTGTTTTAATTTCATCAAAAGAATCACTTTCAGAATTATAATGCTTTAAATCTGCATGAGTATGAGAAATAAATTGAGCTAGAGAATGATCAAAAAACCAAACATTTGGATCATTGAATAATTCATCACAATGATCAGAATCATCTGATTCCTCTAATAGTATAAGTAAACCTTCTAATATATCCTTCATATTAGCTAATGATGTAGCATTAATGATAGTGTTGAAAAAGTCATCGAATTGCCATCCATTTATGGTGTAAACTGGGATACCACTTTTCTTTTTCATAATCTTATTCTTATTATCAATCATGAGAAATCTCATTTAAGGAGACAAAGTAATATCAACTTCTAACATCATAGTATAATAATTCAAATGTGGAAAGGTGATGCTTTATATACTGTTTTAATGCTGTTCCTTCATGCAGCAAATATAACAGCTATAGATTGCATTGGAAGCACCATATCTTATAAGCAAAGAACAATTGATTATCTTTTGAACAGCTCCTTTTGATCTATCAACTTATATAATTCAGAATTTGAGAGAAAATGTGAAAATGTGACGAGGAAAATAGATCTAAAACAGAAACACCTCTGCACGCGCGCGCCACACTGCGCCTCCTGTCAAGGCTGGTGTGGCGGTGCCATAAAATCCGAATCAAAAAACAGAACAACTTGAATTCAGAATTCCCTTCCATAACACATCCCATCCCTGTTTTAGATAGAAATAGCATCTGCCAGGCCTTCAAGAGTCACACACTTGCCGTTCATGTCAGGCCCCAACGGAGAACCATCGATGTCAATATCTTCAGAAGTTGATACAGACGTGTCTGTTTCATCAAGTCATTTATTGGAAGAACCAAAGATCAAATCTGTATTAATAGCTGATAATTCATTAGAAATACTTTTAGATAGATTAAAGGTGTCTATAAAAGGTTGTGATGAATTTGCAAACTATTTAAAAAGAAAACAAGCTTATGAAGAATCATATATTGCAAATTTAAAGAAAACTTCTTTAAATTGTAAAAATTCAATAAAGGCAAATAATAAAGTTGTTAAAGGTTCTTTTATTGAATCATTAGATAAAGTTATATCATTTGATGATAGAATAGTGAAAGATGTTAGAACTCCTTATGTACATGCATTATCTAAAATGTATGAAGAACTAGTTTCATTATCTGCACATTTTCATAGACTAAGGAAACAAGTGAAAGAAGAAGGTTTAAGAAAAGAAAAAGAAGTTACAGATTCAATTCAATTAGCTGATAAATCAAAATCAAAGTATTATTCATTATGTAATGATTTAGAAAAATTAAGAAATTCAGATCAAACTCAAAAGAAAATTACTTTACAAGGTAGAAAAACAGGTTCACAACAAGAAGAAGAATTAACTAGAAAGATACAATCTGCTGATCAAGATTATAATAAGAAAGCTAATTTATCACAAAAATTAAAAAATACTTTAATAAATTCAACAAGACCAAATATTTCAAAAAATTTAAAAGATTTAATTTTAGAAATTGATAATGCATTACAATTAGAATTATCTAAATTTGCAATTTTTAATGAATCAATGATTATAGGAATGGGTAATCAATTAATACCTGTTAGTCAAAATAACCTGTCAATGAAATTTATTTCATCTTCAGTTGATGTTGAAAAATCATTATATGAATATTTGAAAAATGTTAAAGTTCAAAAAAAAGTTGGTTTTATACCTATTCAATATACTAAACATCCACTTTTTAATAAAGCACCTTTTGGTGGTGCTCTTGTGAAAAGTAATAACAATCATATGACTGTCACTCATAATAATAATAATAACAACAATCTCAACAACAATAATAATAATAATAAATCAGTTTCAAATAATGCATCACAATTAACTGTTCCATCTGCATCAACAACTACAAATCATCAATATAATACATCTGTAACTCCTACTATTCAACAAGCAGCACCATTAACACCTTCAACTTCAACTGCATATGGAAATTCAGCTCTTTCACCATCAGTTAATAATAATAATAATATTGATTCTTCGAATTTCTTATCATTAGATCCTCGTTCACCAATGGCATCTGTACCATCAACACCAGCAATTGCAGGTCCAAGAGATTTCAATGCAGGTAGAAATTTAAGTTCAGATAATTTATCAATGAATTCAGGTAATCCAAATGGTTTACAATCTGATGGATTATTATTTGGTAAACCACTTGATATGGTACCACATGATGATGAAATGATTCCATATTTTGTTAAACGTTGTATACAATTAATTGAAGGTTATGGACAAAATTCAGAAGGTATTTATAGATCATCACCAAATAAAGCCAAACTTGAAGAATTAAAATATCAAATTGATAATGATCCAACTAATTTAGAATTATTAGATCCACCAGATTCAACGAATGTTTCAAATGATTATGTATTTGCATTAGCATCATTATTAAAAAGATATTTTAGTGATTTACCTGATCCATTATTAACTAATGATCAAGCTGAAAATTTTTTTAAAGCTGGACAAATTGAAGATGAAAATATAATGAGAGTTCAATTACATAGAATTGTATTTGAATTACCTGATCCAAATTATTTTACATTAAGAGATTTATTATTTCATTTTTTTAATATTTCTCAAATTCCACAAATTAGAATGAATGTTAAAAATATTGCAATTGTTTGGGCTCATAATTTATTAGGTTTTGCACCATATAGTAAAGAAGATTTAGCTGTTCAACAACGTGTTATTGAAGAATTAATTTTAGCTGCTCATGATATTTTCAATCCTAAGGATGAATAAATTGTTAATTTAAAATCTTTTTTTTATTTCTACTTTTCTTATTAATGTTCAACGAGATCCATCATCTTTTTTTTTTATTATTATTCTTTAATGAATCTAATTTTGTAAGTGTTGTTTTGTGTTTGTTTATTTGCCTTTTAGTTTTTTTTTTATAATGATATTACCTACTACTACTACTACTTTTATACTTACTATGCTATATTTTCAAATATTTTTCTTCTCTTTTTTTTTATTTTATTTCATAATCTACAATTCATTTTTATTTAATTTAATTCACTATATTATAAGTTTTTTTGTATACTTTTTGTCTATTATATTAATTTTTAATTTTTAAATGTTGTACTGTACGCAATTACTTGCATATGCACTAAACCCGCTTTATTGTTCTCTACATATGCAATGAAACATATTTGGTAGCTGATAAATTAAAATATGCTATAAAATGCTATAAATGCTATAAATGCTAAAAATAAATAAATGTTGTACTTTTTAAAGTTCAGAAATAATCCAATTAATTTCATTAAAACCAATAAATTTTTCATCATTTAATAAATTACAATTAATCATATTTTTTGTAATTTTATTAACATTAAAATTTAAAATTGAATTTAATTTAGTTGTTGTAATTAATAAATTTTTTAATGAATTTGGTAAATCAATTAATTGAATTGTTATATTTGGTTTTGTTGTTATGAAATAAAATTCTAAATATTCTAATTTTTTAGTTTGAAAATTACTTAAGTTAAGTATATTTTCATTTAATTTTATTCTTAATCTAGTTAAATTATTAAAATATTTAAATATTTTTAATATAATTTCATTTGTTTGTGATGTGTTTGTTAAATCTATGAATAATTTATTAAATTGATAATTTAATTGAATCTCATTAATTGATTTAATTTCAATTAAATTTGGAAAACATTGAATTATTGAATTTGGTAATTGATTTAAATTTAATTTATAATTTTCATCATCAATAAATAAATATTTTAAATTTAATAATTTTAAAAAATTAATTGAATTAGGTAATAATTGATATAATTTTAATTCTTCAATTGAATTTGGTAATGAATTTATAAAATATTGAATTTGTTTTTCTGTTTGTTGATTTGTTAAATGAATTGATATTCTTGTTAAATTATATTCATCTAGCTCATTTATTATTAGATTTTTTGGTAATGTACAAAATATTGATAATTCAATTAATGATGTAGGTATTGGTAATGAATAATATAAACCAAATGAAATCTTTAATGTATTTAAATTATTTGGAAATTTAAAAATTGTATTTGGATTATGATTACATGAATCAAATACTAAATGATTTAAATTATATAATTTTTTTAAATTAAATGAATTTAAATTATTTAAATTAATTAAATTTAATTCTAATAAATTATCATGAATTAAATTTAATGAATCAATATTTTTTCCAATATTATCTTTTAATGTTAATGATTTTAAATTAATTAAATAAGAATTAAAATTAAAATTAAAATTAAAATTAAAATTATTAATATAATTTATAAATGATTGACAATCAACATTAATAAATTCAATTTTATTATTAAAAGGTTTTAAAATTTCAGTCCAATGTTTATTATTTGAATTATTTAAATTTAAATCATTTAATTGAATATCTAAATAAATTGATTCAATTATAATTTTAAATTGTAATGATTGACTTAATTCAATTAATTTAATTAAATCATTTGCAAATAATTGAATTCTTTTCATTGGATAATCTAATGATGATAAAGTAATTTGATTTATATTTGAAATTGAATCAATTGGTAAATTTAAAAAACTTTGTAAAAAATTAGTTGATGAATCAACTAATGGTAAATTAATATGATTTAAATAAGGGATTATTTGAAATATATCATGATCAATATAATAATCATAATCCATTGATAATTGAATATTTGAAGGTATAAATTGATATAAATCTTTATGAATTTGAAGAATTGATAAATTATAATAATCAATTGAAAATTCAATAAATGAAAATTCATTTGAAATATTTAATAATGATTGAAATTTAATTAAATTTTGGGGAATTAATTTATTTTCTAGTATATTTGATAATGAACTATAATTTGATTTAAATTTTAAAATTTTTTTATTATTTAAATTCATTAAATTAATCAAATTTAAAACATAATCAGAATTTATATCTAAATTTGTTGTTTCTTTATTACCAATAAATATTGATAAACCATTTGAATATAATTCAATTATTGTAAATTCTAAAATTTGAATTAAAATTGAATTTAATTTTTTATTAAAATTAATTAATTTAATTAATGAAATATAATCATCATCATTATTATTTTTAAAATTTGTAAAATAAATTAACCAAATTGATTCTTGAATTTCTATTGGGATTGATCTTAATATATAATCAAATTTAAAGTCATTTATTGATTTAACCCAGTTATTTTTCTTTATTAACATGATAACTATTTAAAGGGATGAAAAAAGAGAGGACAAATATCAATCAAATAATCAAATAATCAAATAAATATCTTTAAATTGTTTAAATTGTTGTTATATTTGTTAAAGTCTACCGATCACATCCGAATCCTTAATCTAGTAATAATACAGCCCAATTAAATAAGCAATTAACAAGGGATAAAAGGAATTAAGAGAATCAAGATTGCATTACAAAACAATAAGAGATAAAAACGAATAAAATGGTTACATTTAATTTACAACCAATTTTAACAATCAACAATTATAATCAAGTTGAATCAACTGTATTTTGGTACTTTATATCATATTAACATGATTTAGATAAATCCAGGAAATTAATGTTTAAAAAGAGCAACTTGTTAAAAACATGTTTTTTGCTGGGTTTTATCGTTGTTATAGAAAAAATTAAATGGTTCGGAGTTGGCACGTGACTGTGGGTGGTGGTGTGCGGGTGTAACAGAGTATCGGAATGCCGTTTCATTTACTACATTACTATATGATTTTACAATTATAATTCAACTTTATTGAAAAGAAAGAAGTATATATATATAAGTATCAAGTTGTAACCTAATTCAAGTTAAAGCATATCAGTCTTTTATATAAAGTATTGTAAATACATTATATTGCTGTGATTTTCAATAATATATGTATGCACATCAACTTTATATAACTTAAATTATATAAATAAATTTCAAATTATAAACCGTTTAAAATGTAAATTATGTAGCAATCAAAAACATTGTAATTCTAATTCCCATATAAATTTAACATTTTTATTATAAATTTAAATGAATAAAAATTTATAATTTAATTTCATAATTGTTCTATTTGTAAATAAAAATGACAAATTTTAACCGTTTAAATGTTTTTATGGTCTAATTTATGTACATTTATGTATAAATATACATTTATATTTACATTTTAAAATGGCTAGATTTAATTTGCTTTATTTTACAGTATTTATTTTAAGCCTATATATATTTAATTGTTTGGATTGGATTATGAATGAAATTTATGAAATTTTGAAGAAAAGACAAGAGTTCTTGATTGTCTGAAAGTAAACTGCCGAATAACACCGAATACAACCGAACTATATTTATACTACAACTTTTATAACTTTTGTAATAGTTATATCATATAATCATATAATCATATAACAAATGTAACATAAAAAAGTACAGAAAATTAAGCAATATAAAAACTGTTGGTATATATAGCAAGGAATTTCACTTACTAAAATTACTACATTTATCACCGAGAATTAACAATTAGGCGAGTCCGGAACGAAATTCGGTAATAATAAATTGTGAATTTCAAATTAAATGAAATTTTTCAAAGTTTAAAAAATTTATTTAAATTTTATGAATTTTATGAATTAATTATCGATTACCATATATTAATTGAATTTATTATTGTTATATTTCAAAGTTTAAAATATTGAGATATTTCATTTAATTCCATTTGTTACTAAAACGGTTTTTTTATTGGTTATAAAATTATAATTGGGATTATATTGGGAGTTGTTTAATTTTTGTTAATTTATTGATGTAATAACGTACTAATTAAAGTTCAATTAATCATATGTTGAGTTCGGATAGTGGATTTACTGTACTGTAGTCACCAGTTATATCTCTTTTACATGATCATGATCAAGCTACATGTAACTTGCTACAGTTGTTAAAAAACAAGCAAGTTGATGAAAAAAACTGGGGGTAAACCCATTATAAAAGTCATTTAAAATCCTTTAATTAATAAGTGATGATATAGATGATAATATCATATGATATACATCATTAATTCTTATGAAATATTTAAGATTCTATAGGCGATTAAATTGTTTTAAGTTCCAGGTTAATTACTTGATTAAGAAATTAAATTAAGTTGTTAAATAACTCAATTATA
>JAJLZM010000372.1:0-25476 GCA_030572235.1 Ambrosiozyma kamigamensis
TTGGGGGGAAGGAAGGATTGTACGTGTTGTTGTTGTTGTTGTTGTTGTACGTTGTTGTTGTTGTTGTTGTTTTCGAAATTCAGCGTGAGGTCGTGCGCCACCAATTTTCAAAATCAAAATCAAAGCCGACAAGAGTGTCCCAATTGGGAACAGGACCTTGCTTTGAGCCGCGCGGCTTCTACCCTTAATATGATTATACCCGAAACACCGATGAGGGCTAGTTCACTCGCTTACGTAAGATCAACACAGTCGTGCGGCACACAGAAAAACTTTTCATTTCTACTACTTCGAGTAAAATTTTATTTGTACATGTCTTTCTTTCTCTTTCTCTCTTCCTCTTCTTCATTAATTCTCATACTCATTTTAATAATTAATCAGTTTACTATAGACTCACTAGAGTTTATTTATTACTTACTAACTTAGACTATATTTGATTTTGAAAACATTTAAATTATTATTGACAAAGTTGTTCTTCAGAAGGTTCTTAAGACAATCTTGTATATTAATTCTTTAATTGTTTTTTTTTTATAAATCAATATATGTTTATATACACACACCCAATGCGATATGCCTTCTCAACTATCCAATTATGATTTATTTCATGATCAATGGTCTTCTGAGAATACTTTCGCCGTTGGAAAATTGAAAGGTTTTACTTAAAGAGAAATTTTTAATGTGAATCTTAGGAGGACTCCACCCTTTTTGACCAATTTATCTAAGTCAAGTGAGGACTTTAATCACCTTCCTACATTATACCATTAATTTAATTGTTTTACAAATTGAATTGAAACTAGATTTTTACTGTTTGACTCATATATAGGTACTATTAATTAATTTGATTAGAAGAACAGCAGAATTACCTTACCTTTATGAATCTATCTAATACACAACGTAGTATACTGTTATACTCCAGTATATATTCCATTAAATCTATATCATGATTATCATCACATTAATTGTCGTGTATATAGCTGAATGTAGTGTATATATAGTATGGTACTATAGTCTATAGAAATAGTTCCATTCCATTCAATATACTTCAGATACAAGCTGTATATAATTATAAACAATCCTTCATAAGTTCATATATAGTAATTAATTTAATTCAGTCAACAGCTGTTGTTGTTGGTAAATTTTTTATAGTTATTAATTGGTTATTGATGATGATATTTCTTGAATTGTTTATTAATTTAAATTTTATATAACTCTACAGTCTACGACTCTACGTACAGTATTCTTGACCATCTAATACATACAACAACATATCGAATATTGGTTGCTAACTTGCTATATACAATTACAATTACCAAATAATTTCCAATATCTCTCCTCCAGGACCTCCACCAAACATTCAAGTATAGATAGTACTTAGGTGTAACTATAGCTATCTATGGCTTAATAGAGTTGCAATTAATTGCAATCGATGACTATATATATATATGAGCTAATATATATTCAGAACCTTTCAGATTCATCATATACATTAATTCAGCTGCCTTATCTAACCCATCCATCCATCCATCCATCGTATCCTAGCTATAGGGCCATAGTATAGGCTTATTTAGCTTTAGCTAATCAATTCAAGATTCATCGACCCAACCCACTGTATGTAGCACGCATGGCGGTGGGCACCACTAGCTATATATCCACTTGAAAAGCAATAATAAGTTAATGATAATTTACTAATTTACAAATAATTAACAGCTTCGATCAGTGTTCGAATTCTGTGAATTCTGTTTAGACTATATATAGCTTCAAACTTCAATTAAAGCTTCAACAAGTTCACGCGATCGATATGCATGCCCGCGGGTATTGCATTAATATCCGCCTCATGATCATGCCGCAGGAACGCACGAACGTTTGCGGCTTTTGAGCCGCATCTCTTCTCTAACATGCACCGCCGTACATATTCATATGATAATTTTAAGTGACAGCCAACTAGTTCGATGTATAACTATTATCTACGATTCTACGTACTCAACTCAAACTTCAAAGTTCAAACTTAATATACATTGATTGAATTAATGATCCCAGCATAAAATTTTATGTTACTTATTCTGTGTTACAGTAAAGAAAGTAGACGTGGGCATTAATTGGTATATCGATGTCCCGAACGAACAATTTAGGGGTATACGTACGTATATATAGCCGTTAATTGGCCAGATCGATCAAAAAAAAAAATTAACGCAAGTCGTTAATTAAAAAAATAAAATTTAGTTTTCGTTTTAAAAAATTATAGTCGAAAAGAGGAATTGTATTGATTGGGAATTGGACAAATACTGCACATGCATATGTCAGTCTTTTGTTGCAAGATGAGCTATGTTGTGGTGAAAGTTGACATCTATACTGAGTCCTTTAATTTGATTGATTTTCTTGATACAGTATATGATGGGTATTGTAGTAAATCATTAGGATGAAAGTGATGATTCAGGATCATCTCCCGACCGGATATATATTCTAAAGAGGAAAGAGTTTGTACCTATATAATTGTAAAAACCGAGAATATACAGAATTATAACTAGCTAGATACTGTTTGAAGTTTCAACGATGAGCCATATATATCTTTTTATTGTGAAGTGAAGTTGATTCGTTAATCGATTCGATATATATAAAACTGAGGTATATAAAGCCTATACTTTCCCCCAGTTTATTTCAACTTTTCTTTCCTTCTTCATTCACTAATCCCATAACCACATCCATATATATTATCCTCTTATAAAAAGGGCCACAATTTACTACTTATCAACCTACCTACTTTTTACATTTTTACTATAATACCCTAGAAACTTTTCATTTTAACAATTATTTCATCATGCGTACTACCTTTTCTCCTGCTTTTGCTCCTGCTTCTCCATTAGATAATGATACCCAACAACAAAAGAAAAATACTGGTATTAAATTTTCAAAGAAAGAAATCAAATTATTAAGAGAATCATGGAATCTAAGTTCAAATTCAACTGATAAACATCTTTCACCTTCTGAAGATTTAGAATCAGATAATCAAGATTTTCAAATGCTTGGTACTGAATTCTTTTGGATTCAAGTTTATGATGAAATGGTTCATACATATCCTGAAATTTATAAATATCAACCTTCTTCAAAACATATGACTGCTCAAGTTTCTTCAATCATGTTAACTGCAATGGAAAACTTAGAAGATTTATCATCAATGAATTCTTATTTAAAAAAATTAGGTAGAATGCACGTTAGAGTTTTTAATGTTGAACGTAAGCATTTTGAATATTTAGGTAATGCTTTATTAGAAGTGTTAGATAGAAATGTTTCTGATCCAAATATTACTGCATTATGGATGAAATTATATTGTTTTATTGCTAATTCAATGTTAAAAGCTGGTTCTGATATAGTTATATTAAATGAAGAAGTATCTACTGAAGCTGTTACTTTTTATCATATGGATTATGATGAAAATAAACTGATGATGATTGCTTCTAAACGTGCTAAACCTAAAACACCAACTTATCAAAGACCAATTAGTACAGTTTTTGAAGAATCATTAAGAAAAGATTTATCTGATTCAATTAGTATGATAAGTCAAAAACATTCACCAATAAGAGATGCAAAATCAGCTTTAACTTCTTCAACTGAAAGTACATTGGTGGAAGAACCTTTAATTATTCAAAATCAATTAAAACAAAATAATTCAACTGATGTTCATGAACCATTCTTTAGTGCTCCATATAAACCATATAATACTAATAATACTACTACTACTAATAATAATAAAACAAATAGTTTGATTCATCATTCCTCTGATCATGATGACTTAATTTCAATCGCTTCAACTATGCAATCTACAGCTTTAAATAATCTATCTTCTAAGAAATTTGGTATTAAAAATTCTATTGATTTAAATCAAAGACCAAATAGAACTGATTCTATTTATGAAGAAAAAGCATCAAGAAATTTTGCAACTAGATTATTTGGTAGAAGAAATAATCATCAAATTTCACGTCCAACTTCTAAAGTTTAATCTTTAAACATTAATTAGAAAACATACTTATATTTTATCTTACTCTTTATTTCACTAAATTGTTTTTTTTATCTTTGTTTTATTTCATTTATTATATATAGTTGTTTATTTGGCGTTTTTCTTCTTCTTTTCTGTTATAACTGTTGTTCATATATTTATTATAGCTTTTTGACATCCATCTCTCATTTTCTTACATTGTTTATTATGATTTTCTTAAGTTTTTACATTATTTTACATTACTAGTATTTCATCTTTTTGCTTTTTACTTTTCTTTATGTTAAATATTATCAGTATACTGTGCTACCTTTACTTTACATCTGGGATGCTCAAAGGTCAAAGGTATATATTCATTATTACATTTACAATTAAAATCCAATATTTCAGTTCAGCTTTCTTCTTAAAGTTTCTTTTCTTCTTTATAGGTACTCCATTTTTACAATTTAATACTTTAATTGATTAATTATGATTGTTTTAAATAAAAATTACCAATTATTCGTTACAATAAATTAATTGACAGTACTTATGCCGTAATTAAGGCAATGAACAAAGTACCAGATAACGATGATCGTTTCATTAACCTTAAGGATTTTGATGATATCGATGATCATGAACAATTTTGAACAATTAAAGAATAATTAGAAAGGCGGTATATATGATAAACGGTAATTGACCTGGTTACAAATCTATATATCTTAGCTGAAATCTCTCTATAATGAGCTATATAGTCTATATATCTCCAAGATTCTAGATATATATGTAATCAAATACTGAACCCGAAATTAGTTAAGGCTTTTATAAAGGATCGAATTAACGCGGTACAAATTACAAATTGTATATAAGTTATATCTTTGTTCGTTATATAGTATTGTTTCTTAATAAAATATATTGGTGATTATATTGAATAGATTATAGCGGGTCTTGCCCTTATATTGTGTGATTACTGTCATTTAACTATATATTCAACGTACGATCAAGAAGAAGTTGGGTTAATAATTATTAATTGATGTGGATTTTGTTAAAGATCTACTGTCAACGAACATATATAGAGAATAATCTGTGGTATTAGGTTAGGTACACATGCGTATACTCTTCCATCGAATTATACATATACGTACGTACTATGTATACTTGATCCTCATTATATTAATTGATATCAAATTTGATATTTATATAGAGGTATGTACATTTCTTTATATTTTTTGTTCATTACCAAAAACAGTAGTACAACTTTTGCATGTGTTACGATGAACTTTCAAATATATATTTCTCTCAGATAAAAATCATATATATGTTTTTGGGCTTCATCCGGTGATTGGATGTGGTTTGCCTTATTGATAAGGCCAACAATGATAATTAATGATAAAAATATTGCTACCATAGGCTGAAATGTTTGGAATGTTTCTTAATCAAAAATTTGTGCTCCCAAAAGAAAGTCATCTGATTAAATAGCCGCACTCTCAAAATTTTTTATTTTTTGAATCGAAAAATTTATTTACTAATCAGTTTTTACAATACTTGTAAAAGAATAAAGTAACAACAATCCAAAGTTCGAACACATTCTCCAAGGGATTTCATATTACCACAATTAATGCCAGCTGTTGTTGATCCTAAAAAGAGAGCCAACTCAAATTCAACTGGTGATGACAGAATTTCTAAAAAGAAAGTCACATCAATTATTACAATTAAACAAACTAAAGAAGAAGAAGAAAAGGCAATAAATTACTTTCAATCTCATGTATTTGACCCTCAATTTAAAGAAGAATTGAAAAATACAATTTCAAATTCTCAACCTTATCATTGGGGTACAATTAAAAATATAATGAATGATGAATTATTAAGAAATGTTCGTAAAGAAATGATGAATGAAATTCAATTTACTAAAAAAGAAACAGATATCTATAAAGTTTTCCAATCTGGTGATTTAGCAAATTTATCTGCTCTACCCGAAGAAATGCGTGGTAGATTACCATCTTTATATAAATTAAGATCAGCTATTTATTCTCAATCCTTTAGAGATTATATTTCTTATGTTACAGGTTGTGGTAAATTAAGTGGTGTTAAAACTGATTTATCTTTAAATACTTATATCAAGGGTTGTCATTTATTAACACATGATGATGTTATTGGTTCAAGAAGAGTGAGTTTTATTTTGTATTTACCTGACCCTGATAAACATTGGAAACCCCATTATGGAGGTTCTCTAAGATTATTTGATTCAATTGTTCCTAATGTTCCTAAATCAGATTATCACTCTAAATTAACACCTCAATTCAATCAAATTGCCTTCTTTAAAGTTGAACCAGGTTTATCTTTCCATGATGTTGAAGAAGTTAAAGTTGATAAACAAAGAATGTCAATTCAAGGTTGGTTTCACATTCCTCAACCAGGTGAAGATGGTTTTATTCCAGGTGAACAAGAAAAGACAGAGGCCAGATCTACTTTACAACAATTAGAATCTAAGGAATTAAAAGAATACGATTTTCCAAAATTACAATATAATCAATTACCACCTCCAGAATTGAAAGAATTAGTTGTTTCCGAAGATGAAGAACTTAAATTAACTGATATTGATATTAAGTACTTAACCAAATTTGTTAATCCTTCATTATTAACTCAAGAATCAATAGAAAAATTAAATAATATATTTACTGAAGAATCAGTTGTTGATGTTTTATCATTTTTAAATACAGAATATGAGACATTATTAAAACAACAAATGAAACATTATGAACTGAATGCATATCCTCCAATGGTTCAACATCAAGATGAACTTCATTTTCCTTGGAAGTTAGCTATTCCATCTCATAAACAACGTTATTTATATTTAGATGGATTAGCTCCACAAAATATTGAAACTCAAGAATCTATCGATGAAATGAATTTAGTTACATCACAAGAACAACCAAATTTCCACTTAACTAAAGAATTAATTGATTTACAAAGTAAAACTAATCCAATTCCACAAGAAATTAAATCAGAAAATCCTCAAGCTACAAAATCAACTATAATTGATTCTAAATTATGTGATTTAGCTTTACTTTTTAAAAGTATATCTTTTAAAAAATGGCTATATCAAGTTACAGGTTTATCTATTTTAAAAGAACAAATTTTAATTAGAAAATTTAGACCAGGTCATGATTTTATTTTAGCTACAAAACTTGATTCAAATTCTGAAATTGAAAAGAAATATTTACTTGATGGTGTTTTAGAAGCTACATTAAATTTAACTCCTTCACATGGATGGGAAAGTGGTGATTTAGGTGGTTATGAAATTTGTATGATTGATGGTGAAGAAGAACAATTAAAACCTGAAGAAATTAATCAATTTAATGAAGATGAAGCTGCCATTTATAAATCATCTGATAAAGATGATTCTTTAGTTTATGAATCTCAAGCATGTTGGAATAAATTAAGTTTAATGTTTAGAGATGAATCAGTTTTGAAATTCATTAAATATGTTAGTTTTTCGGCTATTGGTTGTAGATATGATATTAGTTGTTCTTGGAAATGTAAGAATGATGGTGATGTTGCTGATGACGATGATGATTCGGAAGTTGAAGATAATTAGATAGAATACCTTATTTCTTATTTCATTTTTGCATTTTATGGTTTTATTTGCATTTGTTCATCCTGTTATAATTAGTTTTTATTATACTCTTGCGCTTTTTTTTTTAATTTAGTTTTTGGTTTACCCTTTCGTTTGTATTATGACTATTTATGACAATTCCCCGTTTACAATTTATTTGGTAGTACGTATACTATCTCATTTCAAATGACTCTACAACAGCCAATAAACAGCTGTTAACACACGTGATTATCACTTTTCTTTACCCAATTAGGAAGGTACGAATTTGATAATTACGACATTTTCGCTGTCGTGGGCAGAGCAACTTTTCTGGGCCCCCTAGAATTTTTGAAGCAATTTCAATTGGATAATCCTGTAGATAATTAAAATATAATACTATGGAATGATATTCACAGCTTTTGAAAAATTGTGTGTTGAGTTATTCAATGAAATGTACCACGACAGACAAAATGTTGTTGCAAAGTTCCAAAATCCACAATTCTTGAACGCTTTTCGATTTTTCATGATTTTTCATCGGAATTGAGCAATCTGGTGTGAAGATTACTAAAAGATTCCGTATCAAACCTCTGCACTGGAGAAATAGAATTCGGAATCTCAGATTCTGGAACCAAGTTATAAACTTTTTTATGTATAAGTCAATTAAGTAAAACATAGATCTTAAAACGTATATATAAAAGATACAAAACACAATTTTCAAGAACTACTCAGCCAAAAAAATACAAAAAGATTCAGGGGCTTATCCGGTAATTGAATTCAGATTCAATGATATAATCTTCAGTTTCAAATTCAGTAATTGAAAATAAATGGTCTAATTGATATTCAATTAATTTCTTTTCAAGTCTAGTTTTAGGACGATAATTCCAAAGAAACCCTAAGATCAAAATACTTTCTTTTTTGTATGCTTCATATTTTTTCCTAGATTCGCAACATAATATGTGGTGGCATATGTTTGATAAATTTGAATATAAATTAGTATCGATCAACTTTTCTTCATTCTTGAAGTTTAAATGAAACCGCTTTTTATAATATTTCTTTCCATAAAAAATTGGTTTGCTTTCATAAAAGAATGAAATCTCAAATATTAAATTTTTTATATAACTCAATTCCAATATTTTTATTAACATACTTTATAGTTTGAAATCTTGATCTGAATTCTAAAACCTTTCTGTGATAATTGTGATTAAGAGCATAATAAACTGATATACAAGTCTCACTAAAGTCACCGGCAAATCTAAACTTGCTACAATAATTCTTATACGTAGAGTGGTCTATAATATCAAGATTCAAAATGTTATTTGGAAAATATAAAGGAAATTCCGAAGAAGAACAATACCTAAATCCACTATTGAAAATAATAACTTTTTTTATTTTATGAGTTGGAAATGATTTTAATGTATCATTATTAATATCCATTTTATAAAAAATTATGGTTTTTAAATTAATCAATTTTTTAATATTGAATCTTACGCAATTTGGAGCTGTATTAATCCTTAAATATTTAATGGAAGGTTTGAGTAAGTTAATTGTTGGTTTAGCTGGCTTTTTTCTTAGAAACCTGAATGTCAGTGTTAAGAATTTTAAAGATGGGAGTTTATTAATGAATAAAAGGTGATTATTTTCTTTTAAATTTGAAACAAATATGTTTACACTTCCCATTCATAAGTATTTCTAATGAATCCAGTATCAAGGAATGTCCATCCATTATCTACTGGTAGAGTAAAATTGTTCCAATCAATTGATAAATTGGGATAATTTTCATGAATTTCTTCCCAATTTTATAACCAAGACGTTTTGCGTCATAATCAGATGGGAAAGAAATATAAGGTGGTGTATCAAATCCAATTCCAAAATTTTTGAAGTGACAAGTGATGAGATTATTGTATCTTTTCATTAATTTCTCATAAAATGATAACCAACTATAGAAACAAATGCTTTGATTAATGATATTGATTTCTGTTACATTAGGTAAATCCAAAAACTTGCGAAAACCATCGCTTAGGGGGGAAACCCAGGCTGGCGTATAATAATCTATAGTAAGAACTTTAGTCTTATATTTTAGGAAATCAAATTTACTAAAATTGAAACAATCGTAATATATACGACCAGAATAATTTTGAGAAAGTTCAATATCTTTGGAATGATTTGCTAAAACTTCAATTTGAGGATTCATTGTGTAAATGTAGTGTCTAAAGTGTTGCAATTGTTGTTTCAATAGAGGATTTTTGGATAGAGATTGGATTAGGTAACTGGCAGGATTATTGATGGCTAACATTTGAATTTCGAATTGCTTTAAACTAATAAAACCAATCAACTTTTGAAATTTCTTTTCTGTCATTTTATTTATTTTAATAACTAAATCATTTAAATTAATTTTATCAACGTATGGTCCTCCAACACCTTGGGGCTTAATCTTATGAGCATTATTATTAATCACTTGCAATTTTCTAAATTTCAAAGCATCAGCAATAGCATCATCAAGTAAGGTAGACAAACTGATATATTCTATAATATTTTCGACATCATAAACAGTTGATACAAAAATTTGAACAATTAATTGTTTTATTTCACTGGGTAATTTACTTACAATTTGAATAAAAATCTGTAGTGAGCCCTTTGATTTGGAAAGAGTAATCATAGTGATTTGGAAAGTGAATCATTGAAAGCTTTAGCATAGTATTTCTTTCTTAATCAGCTAAAAAAGAAGAAACATCATCAAATATCTTACAGTTCTTACTTGAATTCTCTATTAGGCAACGCGCTAAACTGCTGGTGCAGAGAAGTCTGTGACAAATTTTTTTTTCATTTTTCACATTTGTGATATAAACAATTAAGTCATCTCAAACAAAGAAATTAAGAGTCACATCCCTTTCAGGTTCTTGTTATTTATTCTATAAGTTTGAACCAATTCATCTGTTATAATCTTTCTTTTTCTGTGCTCTGAAGCAAGTTTATGTTCAATCGTTTTAGCAAAGGCATTATCACAAATTTTAAACCTTTACTATACAAACACAACTTCTATCAATTTTCAAATTTTATTAGATTAAATTCAGTTTATACAACCCCAGTTAAACCAATCATGTCAGGCTCTCTTGAAACTTTAACTACACAATTACAAGACTTAAATCTATCTGTTCCAACTTTAGTTGAAGGCTCTTATCCAGCTTCAAATACTGTTGATTTATGCAGAGATTATATTTCTGAACAATTATCTAAATTAGCAAATGTTGATCCTAAAATCGTTTATACTGCTTTAGACTGGTCATTAGTTTTAGAAAATGGTGATTTAATTGTTCCATTACCAAGATTAAGATTAAAAGGTAATTTAGATGAAATGGCTCAAGATATTGCATCAAAATTTCCATTAGGTGGTTATTTAAATAGCGTTGTTCCAAAAGGTAAATTTTTACAATTCTTCTTTAATACTCAATTCTTATTAAAATTAGTTACAAAGGATATTTTAACTAGAAAAGCAGATTATGGTTCTGCACCAATTGGTAAAGGTCAAAAAGTTGTTGTTGAATTCTCATCTCCAAATATTGCTAAACCTTTCCATGCTGGTCATTTAAGATCTACAATTATTGGTGGTTTCTTATCTAATTTACATGAAAAATTGGGTTGGGAAGTTGTTAGAATTAATTATTTAGGTGATTGGGGTAAACAATTTGGTATTTTAGCTGTTGGTTTTGAAAAATATGGTTCTGAAGAAAAATTAGCTGCTGATCCAATTAACCATTTATTTGAAGTTTACGTTCAAATCAATAAAGATATTACTGCTGAAGAAGAAGAAGCAACAGCTAAAGGTGTTGAATTAGGCCCAGAAGGTATTAATAACAGAGCTAGAGCTTTCTTTAAGGCTATGGAAGATGGAGATGAAAAGTCTCGTGCTTTATGGCAAAAATTCAGAGATTTATCAATTAAGAAATATAAGAGTACATATGCTAGATTAAATATTCAATATGATGTTTATTCTGGTGAATCACAAATTTCACAAAAAGTTATGGATGATGTTACCAATGAATTGCATGAAAAGAAATTAATTAAAGAAGATAGAGGTGCTTTATTAGTTGACTTTAAAGATTTTAAAGAAAAGAAATTAGGTAAAGTTTTAGTTCAAAAGAGTGATGGTGCTTCATTATATGTTACCAGAGATTTAGGAGCTGCTTTAGAAAGAAAACAACTATATAAATTCGATAAAATGATTTATGTTATCGCTACACAACAAGATTTACATGTTAAACAATTTTTCAAGATTTTAGAATTAATGGGTAATAAATGGATTAAAGACCAAATGGTGCATGTTAACTTTGGTATGGTTTTAGGTATGTCTACTAGAAAAGGTACAGTTGTTTTCTTGGATGATATTTTAGAACAAGTTAAGAATGAAATGTTAGATATTATGAAAAAGAATCCAGAAAAATTCTCACAAGTTGAAAATCCAGAACAAGTTGCTGATTTAATTGGTATTTCAGCTGTTATGATTCAAGATATGCAATCTAAAAGAATTAATAATTATGAATTTGCTTGGGAAAGAATGTTATCTTCAGAAGGTGATACTGGTCCTTATTTACAATATGCTCATTCAAGATTAAGATCAATTGAAAGAAATTCCGATGTTTCTGAAGAAGAATTATTAAAAGCTGATTTATCTTTTGAAAACTTAATTGGATCTGAAGAAAAACTTGAGAAATTAAACTTATCAGAAGAAGAATATAATAAAAAATTAGATCAACTAAAGACTCAAAGTGAAAAGGTTCAAGCCTTAATTAGAATCATGAGTTCTTATCCAGATACTTTAAGATATGCTTCTAAGAATTATGAGCCATCTACCATTGTTACCTATCTATTTAAATTAACACATCAATTCTCTTCAACTTATAAAGTTTTAAGAGTTCTTGGTGAAGATAGAGAAGTTATGATCGCAAGATTAGCCTTGTTCTCCGCTGTTAGACAGATATTGAATAATGGTATGAAACTATTAGGTATTACCCCTGTTGATAGAATGTAGGATTGTTTTTATTTATAGTTCATAGTTAGTTAATATCGTGAATATCATGTTAATAGTCATAAATTTAGTAAGATCAGTAATCGTTTAATAAGGATGACAAATGGAGAAAAATTAGCGAATTTATAAACGTTGAAAAAATTATAAAAACCTGTGATTTTGATTGCACTTGACCTCCAGATTACTACAAATACCCCGATATCACAGATATATACAAGAATGACACAACAAGAGATCAAGTTTACTCCAATACCCGAAGCCTTGGATGCTTTTAGTATGTATTACTGCGTTTTGTTTTCATGATTTTGCAAAAATTAGTGATGACTAACTTTAACCACAATTTATTAGAAAATGGTGAATTTTTAATTGTTATGGATGATGAAGATAGAGAAAATGAAGGTGATTTAATCATTGCAGCTCAACATATGACTACAGAAAAGATGGCCTTTCTAGTGAGACACTCATCTGGTTATGTCTGTGTTCCATTATCAACTGAAAGAGCAGACAAATTAGAATTGCCTTTGATGTTGAAAGAAAATACCGATAGACATGGAACAGCTTATACTATCACAGTGGATGTCAAAGAGGGAACTACAACTGGTATTTCAGCTCATGATAGAGGTTTAACAACAGTTCAACTAGCCAATCCAGAATCAAAAGCTGTTGATTTCTTAAGACCTGGTCATATTTGTCCATTAAGAGCTAAAGATGGTTTATTAAGAACTAGATTTGGACACACAGAAGCTGCTGTTCAATTAACACAATTAACTGGTTTAGAGCCAGCTGCTGCTATTTGTGAATTAGTTAGAGAAGAAGATGGTTTAATGATGAGATTACCAGATTGTTCTAAATTTAGTGAAAAATATAACATAAAGCTGATTACTATCAAAAGTGTGATTGATTATATGGATACTAATGGTTTATAAGTTAAAATACTTACTTTCGAACTGATTCTTTTAATGTTTTTATATATCGACTAAACTATAGCTGGCTTCATTTAATCTTTTTACTTTTTTCTTTTTGCACATAGACTATGGGACGTTTTTGAAACAGACTCTTTTTATAAACTTTTTTGTTAATTTTGTTTATATCTTTTTATTTACTTTCTAAAACTTGGTTAATTCTATAATTTTGCGTTAATTAAATAAAGGGCCTTATCCCCGAACTGGGCTCGGCCGATAATGCGCCTCAACGTGGCACACCGCTTGGTTGCCACTTTATCAAAAACTGTTTAATTAATTGTTTTAACTGTTTTTGATTTTATTATCACTAGAACCCACTTTTGATACTAGATACATTTTAGACACTTAAATATTATACTACCAAGATGAACAGACTATTTGGAACGAAAAATACAGCTCCTAAGGCAACTTTAAACGATGCAATGGGTAACATTGATGATAGAATTTCAAGTGTTGATGTTAAGATATCTAAATTAAACTCAGAACTGGCAACATATCAACAAAAACTGTCTAAAATGAGAGATGGACCAGCCAAGAATTCAATTAAAACTAGAGCGTTAAAATTATTAAGACAAAGAAAACAGTTAGAATCTCAAAAAGATTCATTGATGTCTCAATCATGGAATATATCACAAGCTCAGATGACCACAGAAAATTTAAAGAATACAATGATAACAGTTGATGCTTTAAAAACTTCAAATAAAGAATTAAAGAAAACATATGGTAAGATTAACATCGATAAATTAGAATCTTTACAAGATGAAATGCTGGATTTAATCGATCAATCAAATGAATTACAAGATGCATTAGGTAGATCATATGATATTCCAGAAGATATATCTGATAGTGAATTAGACGCTGAATTAGAAGCTTTAGGTGATGAAATGGAACTGAATGATGAACTGGGTACAGATGCTTTACCAAGTTACTTAACTGATTCTGGTTTTGAAACAGATAAATTACCTAATTTTATTGATGAAGATAAAGAAGAAGATAAGAAAGAACTGGTCAATGCCTAATTTACAAGTTATATGTGTACGTGTGTATTAATATTAAGAAGTAGCATTTTAGAATTGTGATATCAAGGTTATTATGAATTATATTGTCTAAAATGTAATGCAAACTATAAAAATGGGTTATATACAGGTAAATTATATTTAATCGGTAGTGGTAATCACCTTTCTTCTAATAGCTGTGAAATAATTACCAACATTTTCATTAGAAGTGAATTTCCAACCACATGCAGGTAAATAAATACATCCTTTTGAAGAAACAACTTCAAATTCCTTACTAAATGTTTCCACAAATTCTCTAATTTCACTTTCACTAATATATTTAGAATAAGTGTGAGTTCCTATTGGAACAATCTTTAAAACATATTCACCCATGAAGATAGTAGTAAACCAAGAAACAAAATCTCTATTAATGGTAGATAGAAATAATAAACCACCAGGTTTAACATGAGATAAACCAGCTTTTAAAACTTCAGAAGGATAATCAACATGCTCAAGCATTTCCATCATAGTAACAACATCAAATAATTCGTTATTATCTATATCTTCTAATGGTTTTAATTCATAATTTAATTTATTTTCAATTATTGGATCTAATTGTTTATGTTGTTCAGCAACTTTTAAAACTTCGGGACTTAAATCAATACCTTGAACACTTGAAACAACAGATAATCTAGCTAAAGATTCCGACAACAACCCACCACCGCAACCAACATCAAGACACTTCAATTTTAAGTCTTTTAATTTCTTATTAATTCCTTCAGTTTGTTCTTTTTCAATTTGGTATGAAATTTCACTTGGTAATAAATTTTTATAATTCCATCCAGGTATAAAGATTTTTTCTTCTTCATCTGTGATACCTTCATTCAATTTCAATTGTGATTTTATTGTATCATTTATGAAATCCATTCTAATTAAATTCATTTTATGTAAAATACGTTGTGGTCCATATGGATCCCACCATGTTGAAGCTAATTTATTGAAGTGATCTTTCTCTGTTTGATTAATAGCAGTAAAATTTGAATTGAATCTTTTAGCACCTAAGGACGTCACTCTTTTGGTGAGATTAAAAGCACTGTTCCTGAACATACTATATGGAATTGGTATTTATATCTTGATTAAATGTTTTAGTTGGAAAGACACAGAAAGAGAGGTACGAAATGGATTTTGATGAAGCGCTCTTTCAGCCTCTTTGATTGGTGTTTTTTTCTTTCACAGTGTAAACCGTAAACACAGCTTTTTCCTCTTATTTCCACACTTTCCAGATACATCCAGTGGCTATTCAAGGTCTCTGTTCAACTGCTAGTACAATGTCGTCGTCTGAAGCCGAATCCTCTGAAGAGGAGCAATTTGAAAGTATCATTGCCACAAGAGAAAGAAGATCAAATGCTGGTTCACGTATGAGACAGCTACTTCAATTAGAAGAAGAAGAAGAAGAAGCACAACTAAATCAATTTCAAACGGAAGATGATGAAAACGTCAACTTATTGTTCCAAGAAGAAGCAAATGATGACGATTTTCAAGATAGTGAAGAAGAAAGCGGTGAAGATCAGGAAGATGAAGAAGAAGATGATGATGATGATGATGAAAAACAAATAGTCAAATCAACTTCAAGAAAACGTAAAAGAACAGAACAACACGATGCTAGTAGTGATGAAAGTGAATCTGCTGCTGCTGTGAATTCAGATGAAATGCTTTCAGAGTCCGATTTAAGTTCATCTGATTCTGATGATAGTGAAGGTGAAAGAGAATTACAAAAACAGGAAAGACTCAAGAGAAAGAAACAGAAGAAGACAAAAGCCGACTTACCTCCAATTCTAAAGCCAAAGACCTCTCCAGTAAAGAAGAAGAACCCTCAAGAAGTAAAAGAAAAGAAGCAATGGGATGAATCAGCTTGGGCAACTACTCAAAGAAGATCATCATCTAGAAAATCAACTGTTCAAAATACTATAGCTGTTCATGAGAAGTTAGTGAAAGAGAATGAAAGAAAGCAATCTGTTAAACCCCAGCCAAAACAAGTTTATGTTGAAATGACTTTAGAAGAAAGATTAGAAGAAGCTAAAATAACTGAAGAACAAAATACCTTTTCATTACATCAATTCTTTGAGCAGGAAGTGCAAAAGAAGAAGAAACAAAGAGATATGGCAAATAGTAGGAAGTTCAAAATGAAACAATTTATTAGATATCATAGTCTTGGAAAATATATTACTCCTCTAGAAGAAATTGAAGCTGTTGAAAAAGCAAAGAGATTAGAAGAAGAATTAGAATTAAAAAGAAATAGAAGAAGAAAGAATTATAGAAAGAAACCAATTTCAACTAGTCAGACTACTGAACCAAAAGTGGCTCCTCCTTCTACTACTTCTACTGGTACTCCAGTTGAGGCTTCAAAAGATGTCGAAATGAAAGATGTTCCTCCTTTAAAATCTGAATCTAATACAAATGAAGATCCTAAAGAAGTTGAAATTAAGAAAGAAGATGAAAGTATAACGGAAAACACAAACACAGACAAGAATGAAGAAAATAAAGTTTCTGGACAAGAAGACAAATCAAAGTCTGATACAATCATTGAAGAAGTCGAAGATAAAGCGCAGGAAGGTTCAAAATCTAAAGATACCACTATTATTATTGACGAAAATGTTAAGGATAATGCTGCAAACGAGAGACAAGAAGAGAAAGATCAAACTACAGATATAATAGAATCATCTTCATCCGATCCAATAATTAAAACAGAAGATCAACAAGAACCAAAGAAAGTTAAATTTGTCGATGAAGTGATCAAAGCCGAAGAAAGTAAAGCAGGTACACCATCTACAGAAGATCTAATTTCAGTTGAAGGTTCTACTGAGCCAGAAGATATTAAAGAAGAAGAGACGGAAGGTGAAAAGAAAAGAATATTTGAAGGACCATCACAATTTGTTCCTGTTAATTATATTTCACTAGAAGAATTCCCACAAAATATAAAATCACAAGAAATTAAAAGATTATTGTTGGGTGAAGAATCATTATTGCCAGGAACTAGACGTGATCCATTAGCTGAAAATATATGTTTAATTAAAAGAGATTATCAAGGTGATATAAATTTACAAAAAATGTTGAAAGAACGTAATAAACAATTTCAAAAATTATTAAAATTGCCAAGATTTGGTGAAGCATATCAAATGGTTGAAGATTTTAAAATTGAAAAAGCAGAAGAAGATATTAAAATTCAAATTACAACATCTGCACCACTTGGAATTTATTTACCAAATGGATCTAAAAAGAAATGTTTAATTGATGGTGGTAAAGCAACTTATTATGATCCATCAAATGGTGTTCCATATAATTCTGTTGAAGGTTTTAAAGTTTTGAAAAGATTGGCTGATAATGAATATTTTTGGACACAAGTTGATAATGGTGGATTGAATTCTAAATATAAAGGTGGTATTGGTTGTTATTTTGGTGAACATAATGGTAGAAATGCTAAGGGAGTTCCTGAAGGATTTTAAAAAAGAATTATCGATCCATTAATTATATATTGTACTATTTGTTATTATTTTATTGTATACTACTGAGGAAACACTACAAATGTTTTATTTCATGTAATTAAATTGTATTTTAAAATGTAAAAGAAAAAAAATTTATAAAAAAAGAGATATATAAATATGCTTTATAGAGTCTTGAACAATTTATCAAAAAAAGCAATGAAGAAGCCTCCTCTTTTGTATCCCAAATGACTATTTCCAAAAGAGTACAAAATATAAATTAAAAGATAGTTTAAGTTAGATTTATTATTTTATAATTAATTAGTATTATGCTGTAATTTTGGTTCATGAGTCTTTAATAAATCACCTTGGAACTTCTTAAAAACGATTAATACTTCAGGAATCAAATCTTGTCTAACAACTTTCTTTAATTCTAATTTACCATTATTAATTTGGAAATTATATTCATCATCATCTTTATCATGTTCAAATTCAGGTAAAACAATTTCATAAACATAACTTTCAGGTGATTTCTTTTCATCTTTTTCATTTGATTCTCCTTCTTCAATAGTAGTATCTTGAATTTTAGTTAAAGTAGCATTAAATGTAACAATCATATCAAAAATACACTTAACTTTACCTTTTCTTTGTGTGACATCACAATCACCAGTAACTGATTTTATTTCAGAAACAACGATTTCATATTCACCTGATTTAGTAGAAACACCTTTTAAATTTTGTTCTAGATAATCTTTTGCCCATGGTAGACAATTTTTATCAATCCAGTGCCTAAATGAATGAACAAAAAAAAAGAATAAACTGTTAGTACTGATTTTGGAGCTCAAATGAACAGGATTTGTTCCTTTTTTTTTTGGAAAAGTAGACATACCAGTTATTTGGGTTGTGAACAGACATGTTGTAGTGCTTTTGTGTTGAATTTTGGAGTAAAAGTTGAAGCCGGAAGAAGACTTCTTTTTGAACTTTTTGAACTTTTTGAACTTTTTGAGCTTTGTTGAAGCGAGAGATCTAGAAAACTCTTTTTTTGTTCTGTTTTCGTGTTTTGTTACGATTCGACAATAATATTAGATCATTAGAGTATTACACAAAAGATACATAGCAAAGTGGAAGGAGTAGGTTTAACAGCACATCACGGCTAGCTTCACAAACATAGCTAGACGAGTAGCAAAACTGGTTTGATACTCTAAGCTGTTACACTTACTCAAATTGAAAGAACAGATATTAACATCATTAGCCCATAATAATACATAGATATTACCATATCCTATAACTTGAACAACTAGCTTGTTTTTTCCATCAAATTTTAAAGCTTCAAATGTTTGTTTAGCAGTTTTCATATTAAAAACTGTTTGTGAAGATAAAATGAATAAATGACCACTCTCAGACTTATTTGCATTATTAAAGATAGTGATTATATATTCTTTGATAACTGCCTTAGCAAAAGAGAATCTTTTTGCCTTTTCTTTAATCTTTTGAAGTGAATTAGGTAAGAAGAATATTTTGAAAAATAGATCAATTCCATCTTCTGAACATATTGATGATCCAGGTATAACACATAAATAGATCTTATCTTTATTAACATTATTATTTGATTCAGGTTTGAACAATTCATTCATTGCTTGTTTATGATTCTTCTTTGATCTTTTACTTAATAACATGAGAGTGTAAGCGTGCCATCTCTTTGGAAGAACTAATGAAATTGAGCTTGGTTCAAGAGAACAAGTTAATTTAGAAAATTTGAAAGCTTCTCTGATAGTTAACTTAGTAATTGATCCCTTCTTAGATTTAACTTGTTGTTGTTCCGTTGTTTCATTTGTAGTAGCAGTACTAGGTGTGGAAGCAGAAGGGGAAACGTGAGAGAAAACAGATATTGTAGAACAAGCTGTTCCCGATTGAAAGCTCAAATCACTTTGATGAGACTCAGAGAGATTACCTGAAGTCATTGTAGGGTCACTTGGTGTGTTATAAGCTGTGTTTTAGAAGGAAGTTGTGAAAGGTAAACAAAACTTCTTCTCATTTTGAGCCCTTTTTTTATCTTCCGCTACCACGTATTTTCCTACAAATTACAATGTCTACTAATACTCTTTCTGATTTGTAAAGAGTGACTTTATTGATGCTTAACATCTAGTAATGGGAATAATAAGGTTAGAAAACTTCAAAAATCTATAGTATAAATTATAACTTTGGTTTACAAATTTTAACGGCTATGGCTTCAATTTCAATTAAAACTTTAGGATTTGGAAACTTAACAACAACACATGATCTAGCAGGTTTCTCTGTCATGATAGAAGCATACACTTTATTCATCTTTGGTTGATCTTCTGCATTTCTAATGAAAACTAATGCTTTAATAACATAATCTAATGATGAATCACATTTTTTTAACCAATTATCTAAGTTTTTCAAAGATAATTCAGTTTGTTCTTCAATTGTTGAAGGAAAAGAACCATCTGGATTATTTCCTAGTGAACCTGCTGATATAACTAAATCACCAACTGAAAAAGCTGGAGATGCAATTGTACCAACACTTGTTTTACCAATTTCTTCCCAAGTTAATTTTTTAGACATCGTAAGTCGATTTAAATTAGTTGATTGATTTTAAAAAGTCATTTTAAAAAAGAAGAAGTAAAGAGAAAGTCTATACCATATTAATTGAGTGTAACTTGAAAATTCATGAAGATAAAGGAACATCTTAATTCCGCTTCTGCTTTAGGAAATACTAGCGACCTCTGCTTCAGGCAAGTTAAAACGCAAGAGGGAGAGCTTGTAAAGCTTTAATTATACTAGATAGCTCTTGTATTGATTTGATCTATAATATAAAGAGTCAATTTTATAAAATTTATGAAAAAAGGTAGATATTTATCTAAAAACTTCAAGAAGTATAACTAGAGAATGATATAAATTGACTTAAAAAGTATCTATAACTTTGGTGTAGAATTCTTAACAGCAATACATTCAATTTCGACTAAAACTTCAGGGTTTGGGAATTGAACAGCAACACAAGATCTACCAGGTTTTTCAGTCATTATAGATGAATAAACTTTATTCATTCTTGGTTGTTCTTCACCATTTTTAAGAAAAACCAATGCTTTGATAACATTATCTAATGAAGATCCAGCCTTTTCTAAAACAGTTTGTAAATTCTTTAATGCTAATTCAGTTTGTCTTTCAATTGTTTTTGGAAATGAACCATCTGCTTCTGTTCCAACTGAACCAGCTGTGTACACTAAATTACCAATAGAAACAGCTGGAGATAACACTTTACCAGCACTTGATTTGCCAACTTCTTCCCAAGTTAATTTTTCAATCTTTTCAGCCATTATAGAGTTAATGATTATCTAATTGTAGTTATAACTAAGAAGAAAAACCTGAGTAATTGAAAAGAAAATAGTCAATTGTTATAACTTTCCGATATTTAAAGCTCTTGATATTGATATCGGCCGTTTTTCCCCTTTAGGAATATGAAGCGCTACACAAAATCTGAAACCAATTTACGTGTTTATGATTGAACTTACAGTATATCCTCAAGTATCACTACACATTCTCATCCTTACAAGCAATATCAGCAATGAGCAATGTCAGATACTGCAACTCTTACAAAAATTGAAGCAGGAGTACTTCTTCCCTGGAACCTCCATTGATAGAAGTGATTTGATACCAGAATGGGTGAATGATGAAGACAGTTTATCACAATACTTAACCATGCTAAGAGCTACAATTTCAACCCTGTCAGAACCTGAACAGACTCTGGTTTACACTAGATGGTACGAGATTGTCTTTGGTATGACTCCTTTTTATTTAGAAACACCTGATCAAGCTACAATCAACATTAATTCAACTTCAAGCAAATCAACTTCTCAGACTTCAGAAGAGTACGACCCTGATGTTATACTTGAATGTCGTGGTGAAATAGCATATCATGAGCTCAGTAGCATTAAAGAACGTTTTGGATACCATATTGAATACTCCTACAGCTATGATGATAAGCAGATCAACGCCTTTCCCTTCTCAAGTTTTTACAATAATTGTCCCAATATTACTACTGGTCATTTATCTGAACAAATTACTGAAGATGAAAATATTTCACTTTTTCAAAGACTATATTTAAATGACTTAATAGACCCCTTAGCTAGAGTTAGGGATAAACGCCACCTCAACAGAAAACCGGGTGTTGATATTAAAACTAAATGTGAAGAAGAAAATAAAGAAATTCATCCAATTATTTCATTTGTGGACTCAGAAAACAATACACTGCTTCCAATTCAAATAATAAAATTTATAACTAAGGATGTATATCTGGGTAAGAATAGCAATGATCAAAAACTTATTCGCCAAATTTATAAATATTGCAAAGATGATGGTTTGGAATTTGGTATTTTGGCTGATGCTCTATCCATTGTGGTTTTAAAATTTAGTTGGTCATATGCCCGGCCATCTCAAAAAGAGAATGGTAAGATTTGCTTAGGTTATAGGTACAGGGTATTTCGTCATACTCAATTCGATCTAACAATCAAATGGATAATTGGCTCTTTAGTCTATGACCAATTTCTAAGGCTTGGTTATGTTGACGATGGACCTAAGAATAAAAGCTTTTTAGATTTACTAGATTTCAAAAGAAACTCAACTGGTATACCAGCTTTCTTTGGCGATGTTCCAACTACATACTATCATGGTGCAATTCCAGGTGCTGATACTTATTCTTCTTCATTATTTTCATCATTTAATTGCAATGATATTACTATTACTGCTGCTGATGAAGTTTCATTTTTTGTTGATGAAGAATTTAATAAACCTTTAAAATATGCAACCATGTCTTATGATAAATTTAAAGAGAAGTTTACAAATGGTAAGAGTGCTGCTGGAGATAAAGTTGGTATTAAAAAAGTATTTATGAAATTCTTTGATGTTGACATCTTAGATTATCTGATTAAAAATGATTTGCTCTATGAAAACTTTATGGAATTTGATTGGAAAAAGTGTTTTAGTACAGAAATTGAATGTTATAAGAAAATCTGGTGGCATAATAATAGAGTTGAAAGAAGTTTAATTGATACACCATTTATTCATGTTCCAAGACTTTTAGGCTTTGGTGAATGTAATTTGGAGACTCCAGAAGGTAAGATTCATGGGATGTACATTGCTATTGAGTTTTTAGAATTTATTGATAGAAAGCCTTCATCCATTAAAGAAGCTAAGACTGGATTAGTTGATTTGAAAACTATGTGTAGTATTGGAGTTGATCCAGCTGATAAGTATAAAAATGTATGCTTTGATTCTGAACATAACCAGGTTTATTTCTTTGATTTTAACTGTGGTCTAAATGAAGATTATCAATTACTTTGGTTTAGCATGGCTAGATCTTATGCAGCACATTATTTAGGTGATGAAGTGTTTAATAGAATTTATGATGGCGATGAAGTTTTCGAACTTGTTGAACTTATTGATGGATTATAAACTACGATTATTAAAGGAAAGAAGGAAATTAAAAGCCAATTAAAAAGAACAGTAACAATAACAACTGAAGTTAGGCCTGAAAATACATTTCAACAATTCAATATTTAAAAGATTTATAATAAAGATGATGATGTCTTTTTATAATCCAATAATCCTTTATTTATCTTTATCTGTGTACCTCAGTAATTATCACTTATGCTTCTTGAAAATCTGGTTTGAGTAGTTTGACTAAAAACAAAATTAGAGTTACATAGAGTGTATTTTCTAAGATCTTATAATTTTGTAAAAATTAAGCTTTCTTGAATGCATTTTTACTAAAAGGGACTTGAAACCATATATACAAGTAATTTAGTAGTGTCTCTTAAAGTTTTTCCATCTAAATAAGGTGTTATTGGTATCGTTTTCAGTTTTTTTTAGAAGTATTTTATCTTTAATATGATCGAGAAGGCTCAAAAATTAAATTTTAAACTGTGCATGTACGTTACATATTTATATGAAAGCCAGTCAATCTTCAATCACAGTCTTTCTCTCTCTAAAGGAAAGACGGTGAAGACACTGTGTACACCTAAATGATCATTTAATGATGACTACGTTATGAAAAGATTTTGATTTTTTGATTTTGTTGTTTCAAAATTCGCTCTCATTTATTTAACTCTTTTCCTCTAATCTCATGTTTTTATACTGATTCATCAACATATGCTCTTCCTTATTGGCAGTACTAGCAATGTCAGAGACTGCAACTAGAGATCATATTAACTCACTCTTACAAAAATTGAAGCAGGAGTATTACTTCCCTGGAACCACCATTGATAAAAGTGATTTGATACCAGAATGGGTTAACGACCAAGCCAGTTTGACTCAATACTTAGATATGCTAAGAGCTACAATTTCAACCCTTGCAGAACCTGAACAGACTTTAAGTTACACCAAATGGTATAGGTTTGTCCTTGGTATGACTCCTTTTTATTTAAAACCATCAGATCACACTACAATCAATTCAACTTCAATCAAACCAAGTACTCAAAGTACAGAAGAGTACGATTCTGATGTTATACTTGAATGTCGTGGTGAAATAGAATATTATGAATTTAAAAGCATGAAAAAACGTTTTGAACGCCATCTTAAATCCTGCTACTACAAATATGATTCACTTCATGATAAACAGGCCAACGCTCTTCCCGGCTCAAGTTTCTACAATAATTGTCCCAATATTACTGGTGATTGTATATCAAGCGAGATTACTGATGAAGAAAACATTTCACTTTTTCAAAAGATATATTTAAATGATTTAATAGATCCATTGAGTAGAGTTAGGGAAGACCCGTCGAGTAGAGTTAAGAGAAAAGTTGGTATTGTTATTAGAAATGAAAGTGGACAAGAAAACAAAGAAATTAGACCAAACATTTCATTTATCGACTCAGAAAACAATTCATTCCTTCCAATTAAAATAATGAAATCTATACCTAATGAAGTATATCTGGGTAAAAATGTAAACGATCAAAAGCTTATTCGTCAAATTTATAAATATTGTAAAGATGAAGGCTTGGATTATGGTATTTTGGCTGATCCTTTATCCATTGTGGTTTTAAAATTTGGTTGGCTCTATTCCCGGCCATCTCAGGAAGAGGGTGATAAGATTTGCTTAGGTTATACATACAAGGTGTTTCATCATACTCAATTTGATCTAACGATCAAATGGGTAATTAGCTCTTTAGCTCACAAGCAATTTCAAAGTTTTGGTTACCCTGTCGATGGAGCTAGGAATAAAAGGTTTTTAGATTTACTAGATTTTAAAAGAAACTCAACTGGTATACCAACATCATTTGGCAATGTTCCAACTACAGAATATGAAGATCCAGTTCCAGGTGCTGATACTTATTCTTCTGAATTGTTCCCATCATTTGATTGCAATGATATTACTATTACTGCTGCTGATGAAGTGTCATTTTTTGTTGATGAAAAAGTCATGAAACCTTTAAAATATGCTAC
>JAJLZM010000373.1:0-24994 GCA_030572235.1 Ambrosiozyma kamigamensis
TTGTTGTTCAACTGTTTGATAGATTTATAGTCAATCATATCATCCTATTTTCAGTGAGAGAGCCTAATAATTCAGGCGTCTATATAAAAGATTTCAAATTAACGTGTTTCTTCATCATCATCAATTTTAAAAATAATGCCAAAAGGAGAAATCAAGCTTGATAAAAAAGAAAAAGAAGAACATAATAAAAAAGATTCAAACGTTGTTGTTGATAGTAAAGAAGAGAAAGAAAAAAAAGAAGAAGTTAAAGAATCAAAAAAGAAATCAATTAAAGATGAATTAAAAGAATTAGAAAATGTTAAAGAAGAAGATATTATAATTGATTTAGAAATTGTACCAGATTCAATAGAGGAAACAATTGATAGAGTTGCTTTCCATGCGATGAAACATCAACTATCAAAACAAAGATTTGTTGATATGATGGTTTCTTATATTACATCAATGATTGAAACAAGTCCATTTTATATGTTAATTATATCATCAACTAAATTATTCCAATGTTCAAAATATATGAATATATATGGTAAAGAATTAGTTAAAAGAGTTACATGGGTTAAATTTAATAAAAATGAAAATAATAATAATGAACATGAACAACAATTAGCAAAAAAAGATTTTAAATTTGAAACTTATGTAATTTATATATTTAGAACAGGATCAATTAATTTAAGAACAACAGTAGATGCATCGATTGAATGGGGTTTCAATGATGGTATTAGAACAGGTAAATATTTACAATTAGTTAAATGGCCACCAAAATCAATTAAACAAACAGAATTATATGGATCAAAAACAAGAGGAATTGAAATGGAAACTGAAAACACAACACCGATGTCAATTAAGAAATTAAATATTTATTATAGAAATCATATATATGGTATTAAATTCTGGTTAGAAAATGGTGATTTTATAATGTTTGGTAAAGAAAGAGATTTATGTGATACATTTGAATTTCAAGGTGAGGATTATTTAATGGGTGTTACATTAAGATATGGTAAAAGAATCAATTCAATTAGATTTAGAAGTTTTTATGGTGAATTCACTTTTAATTATGGTTTGAAAGTTGATCGTGGTGAATTGGTTGATATTTCATTTAATTCACCATTAGAGCAAGTTAGTGGATATGTTTCTGAAAGAGGTATTGAAAGTATTAGATTTCATTGGGGTTGATTGATTAACCAAGTTTTTTTCTGAGTGTTTGCTATTTATTACTAATCATTCATTAGTACTATTTGTTGTAGTTTACTTCTATTTATTTGATTTTATTTTCTTTGCATGCCCATCATTACTAGTTTCAATTATTTATACCCTTCTTTATATACCTTGCATTTATTTATTTTATTTACATTTCTATATCATCTATTTTTAATTATTTTACTCGAGTTATAACATTCTTTTTACATTTTGTAAAGTTCATTAAATGCGATTTTTAATAAATAAAAAAAAATCTGAAGTAAAACACAGTACAAAAGATTTAAGTCATCGAGCCTCAAAAATACAATTCAATCCTTCAATTGCTTCAGTTACCAATTCAGTTAAATAACATTCCAATTTTAATCAGATTTGAATCAGAAAGGGGGAAGACGAGCGACAAATCTAGGCACGTCAACCTTAAAAGTCTCCTGTGAATCCCTTTTTTGACGTATGAGAATAATGAGATAAAAGGGGTACTTGGGCATATGCAATAATTCAAATGAAATTAATGGTAGAGACAGTGCAATTAATAAGCAAAGATATACAGTACAAACAATACCCACCAATAACATTAATTAGCAAGTTACTTGATTATAAGGTTGATATTGATATAGATAGAGTCACTTATTTCAGTTTAGGCCCCTTTAATTCCAGAATTAAGTCAGCAAGAATTAAAGATATAATTAATGAAAATGATTAATTTTATTTAATCAATGTTGCAAGTTAAAATATACAATCCACTATATTCAGTTTGAATAACAACAAATCTCATCTTTATGTTATACCACTTAATTTAAATTTTAAAGGAACTTAAGTACTCAAACCACCCCTTATAATTTAAACTATCTGTTGTTCAGATCAAAAACAACTTATTTATAGAAGTAAAGAGTAAGAGAGATGAATGGAAGCTGTGTTCTATTGTCTTTCCATTTAATTCAATTAATTATCAATATCCTTTTAATCAATCCCTATACTTTTTATGACGTTTCTCGCGTTAAATTAAAAAAATATCCCCAGATCCGATGAGGTGGAAACACGTCTCTGCGGCTCCCCTGGTGCCGCGCCGCATTCCCGTCTGTCACCCGCGCGGCGTCTTTTTCGCCTGCCTCTTTTCCAAATGCGGCCGTCGTGTTTATTTTTACAGAATGGGACTAATTAACAATTAACAAATAAATTAAATAAATTAATTTTAACAATTTTGTATAAAAGGGAGGCAAGTTCCCATTTTTTGCCTATTTCTATACGACTTCTGCTCTCTTTTCCTCTTGGTTTCCAAAAATTCCCTTTTATCTTATACAAGTTTTACTTAAGGTTAGCAATATCAATTAAATAGCAATTATTAAAAGAGATGTCCTCTGTATTCTTAAAAGGTATTAAGACAATCACATCTGTTGTCGATAACGTTTCTGATATCCTAGACTCAACATGGCAACCTGATGAAGTTGAAATAGCAACTGAAAAACCTAAAGATAAAGAAATTAAAAAAACTGAAGAAGAAACTAAAGAATCTAAAGAAGAAGATAAGAAAGAGGAAAAAAAAGAAGAAGAAGATAAAAAAGAGGAAAAGAAAGAAGAAAAGACAGAAATGAAAGAAGAAGAAGAAGATAAGAATAAAGAAGAGATTACAGTTACTGCAATCAATCAAAAGTTACCATTACCATTAACTCAAATTCCATCATTAGTTGATAAAATTGTTAAATCATCAAATGATCATTTATTAAAAAGAGAAGATTTTGTTAGAACTTTATTAGGTTATTTAGCAGATGTAGTTACATCATCACCATTTTATGTTCTGGTTATTTCAACTGATTTTTTAGCAGAATGTTATTATAAATTTGAAGGTGTAATTTATGATGAAAAAGTGACTTGGAAAGTTGGTTCATGGAAAAGACAATATTATAGAGTATTAGTTTTTACAAGAGGTAATATTAAATTAGCTATAGTTGATGAAAATGCATTTAAAAACTTTGGTTTTGTTAATGGTATTAGATCAGGTCCAAATTTAAGTCATGTTAAATGGTTAGATAAAACAATTAAAGAATCAGATTATTATGGAACAGGTAATATTGGTTGGTTAACTACTACAGGTAGAATAGATAATAGACAAATAGCTAGATTTGATATATATTATTCAACTTATATTCATGGATTTAAAATTATATTTGATGATGGATCAATTGAATTTTTTGGTAAAGAAGTTGGTGCAATTTATACATTTGCTGATTTTACTTATGGTGAATTCATTATTGGTGCTTCAATTATTTCAAGTAATAAATTAAATAATATTCAATTTAGAACTAATACTGGTAGAATTATGGATAAATTTGGTTATACTTGGACAGGTGATGAATATGATATTCAATTTAATGGTCCTTTAAGACAAATTTCAGGTGTTATTAATCAAGGTATTGAATGCGTTAGATTTCATTGGGCTTGATTCATTAATTATTATTTAACTGTTGAACAGTTATGACTATTTATATTGTTGCTGCAGGCTGCTACAAATATCAATTTAACTCTTCATATACATCTATGATATGATACCCCAGTTTTTTGCTTTTTACTCTTTTCAATTTTTTTAATACTATATAGTGGGTCTTGTTTTTATGTTTTTTTTCTTTTATCAATTATTATTACTGGCATTTTTTCTAAATTTTTTTGTATTATTCATTTTTTATTATATCTTTTCTCTCTCTCTCTCTCTCCTCTCTTCTCCTAGTTTTTTGTGTGTATTATCTTTTTTTATTTATATATAGTTTTTTGGCAAAGAATTAATGTCGTCGTATAGGATTATTTGCATATAATTGGTTTTCAATGAATTAATTGACATTATCAGTTAGTTCAGGTTTTGACTAGGTGGCTAGTCATTACAATGACCCCAATACGGAAGCGTTGTTTTAATTTTTTATTTAATTGAGAAGCCGCAGGATGTACTCCGCAAAGCCAGTGCGCCGCATCGGCGATCCGCTCGGTAAAAAGTCGCGTCATCTTCTTTTGTTTAATTTCGTTTTTATATATAGTAACTTTTAGTAGGAATAAACTATCAGAAATTTTCAGCTATATGGAAGATGATAAGAATAGAATTGAATATACAGTGAAAGCATTTGTAAAATTTATTGGTTTCATTAATTTCATTATTATGTTAGCCCTTTTGTTCATCAGATTGTTGCCCTAGTTAGAATAAGGGGTATTATTATTTAGGATTATATATTCTTTTTATATAAATTGTATAAATATAAAAACAATTAATCAATGTAATATGATTGAATTGAAGTGTAATACGATTAAGCTAGTTGGTTAGATTATTATAAATTTACAAATAAAACAAACACTTGCCGTACTATAATTTAAAGGAGAAGATAACAATTAATTTAATTCTATCACTTGAGCAACTTAAGTTGTTTAATTTTAGTAATTTACAACATAATTGATAGTCTTGACAGATAACGGGAATATGTTGAAGTAACAAATAACTCAAGTACCACAACAAAAAGCTATATAAAAAAAGATCGAAAATTTATATATATATCGTTTGTGCTGAGTGCTCTATTGTTGCAAACTTACTTGGCTCAAGTATAATTAATTCTTCAAAATTCAAATATTTGATTAAAATTAATTAGTTTTTCTATACCATCCAGTATCACTATATTAATTCTCATCAAGTCACCATGTCTCATACTTTGGATGCCATCTTTAGTTAAAATTCCTTATACAAGTGATGTTGCTGCTTAATTTTACCTGATTTTAAAGCGCCCCTTTCAATTGGACACGTACAATTTGGTACAAACTGAATTACATTGAATCACTTTTTAAAGAAACAACAACAGATTCGAAAACATGAAGAACATTATATTTAGTTATGGCTTCATCTTCACAGGCTTAGTTCAAGCATCTTCTTTAACTTTGCTTCCATTTTATGATAGTCAATATCCAGGTTATGATTGTGATTATATTAAAATCAAAGATACTATATTAGAATATCCTTTATCAAAACATAACACACCTGAAATTGATGCTTTACTACTTGATGATATTCAATATGATAAAGGATTCATTGCAGATATTTATATTTTTAATTTAAATGATTTAAAAAAAATTGGTGATAAAAATCCAATTAAAATTAATAGATTTTCATGTGGATTTGATTATGATTGTTATTGGGGAAATCATCGTACTGAAACTAAAGATGAAAGTAAACCAAAAATATCAATTTATGAAGCCTTGGATATTCTAATTGATGAGAAATCAAATGAATATCCTTTACTACATGCTAAATTAGACCCATCTGATGATGAATCAAGAAAAGCAAGTTATAAAGTTTCAAAACCTGGGATTTATTGTTATACTGTTAATTATACTGGAGTGCAGACTAAACAAGATTTCAATTCTAATGAAGAAGATTTTCATATGGATTCTAAATCTGACATAAATTCTTTATCAATTAAAATTAAAGAAACAACTGGAGAATTATCACACAATGATTTCAATAAACTTTTACTTTCTTTTTATTCTTGGTTTTCATATTCAATATTAATTATTTTATTTGGAATTTACTTATTTTTAAAGTATAAAAGATCAAAAGGTTATTATGCTCCTATTGAATCATCCACAACAAGTTCAACAAGAAGTAAATATTCATACAACATATACATAATACAATATAAGATTTTGGTTTACTTAGTTGGTTATTCATTTTTATGTTTTTCAACTTTTTTACAATATTATATTAAGAATTCTAAGAAAGAAAGTGCTTTCCTCTCTGGGAAATATGATAGTATGATTGTTCAAACAATTGTGGATACATCTGTTGATATGATTAAACTGATCTTTTCTACTTGGGCCAGTTATAATTTTTTATTATTATCAAGCGGTCTATTTTTTGGATTATTTGTTGATTCTAAAAGAAATCTAACTATAATCATAATAACAGCTGCATATTTAGTTCAAAATTTAATAACATCAATTATTTATAATACTACAGACAACTTTACAACTTTAAGATTGATTGAATCATATTTCACATTAATTGAATCCGTTATTATATTTTTATTAGGCTCATATTGGATGTTTAAAACTATTAAACAATTAGAAAGTCGGATCCTGAAAAGAAAATTGGTTGCAACTTATATTTTGATCTTTTTAGTATTTGTTATTTATTTCATTTGTGCTCAAACCAGTCTTTATTATACTGTATACATTATGATGATTCATGATTATAACTATGGACAATTATCTGTTCAAACTACATCTGCCATATTTATGTTTTTAATAACATCTTTGATTGTTTTTATTTGGAGAGATGTTAAATTTATCAATAATGTCATATCATGATATTTACTGTTGTTAGGAGTTTTTTTATATAATTTTACTACATTTCATTTCATTCATTCAATTTGATTTTGAAAATAGAAATTAATGTTTACCTTAAATTTGTATATTTTTTTTTTTTTGTAGGTAAAAAGTAAATATTTACTAGTGTTAAATCACTATTGTTGTAAATTGCTTGGCTTAGGAAGTATGTATTTTTGTATTTTTTTAATTAATTGTATATTTATAATTTGAATTATTGAGTGCTATTCACTCTGATTTAACATATCTTCTCATATCATCCTCTATAAGATACTTCATAAAGGATACAATGCTGAAAACCTGATGCTGCTGCCCAATGTGACCAATTAAAAGCGTCCCTTCCAATGAATTGAATTAACCAGTGAATTAACACGTACAATATATAAAAACACCTTTATTCTTTCAAACTTCATCAAGAAACAACAGTTTAGAAAATATGAAGAACATTATACTCACTTATGTCTTCATCTTTACCAATATAGTTCAAGCATTTCAAACATTACATCCATATTTTGAGAGTGGGGATTCTGGTTCTAGTTATAACTGTGATTATATTAAAACCAAAGAGACAGTGTTAGAATATCCTTTATCAAAACATAATACACCTCAAATTAACGCTTTATTATTTGATGATGTTCAATATGAAAAGGGATTCATTGCAGATATTTATATTTTTAACTTGAATGATTTAAGAAAAGCTAGAAATGAATATCGAATTAACAATCTTGGATATGGATGTGCTCAAAGTGTCTTTACTAATGGTTATGATTGCTCTTCAGGTAATGGTAATCCTGATACTAAAGATGAAAGTAAACCTGAATTATCACTTTATGAAGTTTTAGACACTCTGATTGATAAGAAATCAAATGAATATCCTTTACTACATGCTAAATTAGACCCGTCTGATGATGAATCAAGAAAGGCTGTTTATAAGGTTTTAGAATCTGGTGTTTATTGTTATACTGCTAATTACACTGGAGTACAGACTAAATTTTCTGATCATGATTTTGATACCGATGAGGATAGCAATACGGATATGGATACATTTATATCTAAATCAAAGATCAATTCCTTACTAATTAAAACTAAAGAAACAACTGGAGAATTATCATACAATGATTTCCATAAACTTTTAATTTCATTTTATTCTTGGGTTTCATATTCAATTCTAATTATCTTGTTTGGATCTTATTTATGTTTAAAATATAAAAGATCAAAAGGTTATTATGCTCCAGTTGATTCAACTGCAACAAGTTCAATGAAAATTAAATATCCATACAACATATATATAATGCAATATAAGATTTTGGTTTACTTAATTGGTTATTCAATATTATGTTTTTCAACTTTTTTACAATATTATATTAAGAATTCTAAGAAAGAAAGCACTTTCCTTTCTAGTGGATCATCCATATATAAATATGATAATAAGATCGTTCAAACAATTGTTGATATATTTGCTGATATGATTCAAGTGATGTTTTCTACTTGGGTCAGTAATAATTTCTTATTATTATCAAGTGGTTTATTTTTTGGATTATTTGTTGATACTAAAAGAAATTTAATCATAATCATAATAACAACTGCATATTTAGTTCAAAATTTAATAACATCAATAATTTATAATACTACTAACAATTATAGAACTTTAAGAAATAGTATATATAAATTAAGAATAATTGAATCATATTTTACATTAATTGAATCTATAATGATTTTTTTATTAGGATCATATTGGATGTTTAAAACTATTAAACAACTAGAAAATCAGATTTTAAAAAGAAAGTTAGTTGGAACTTATATTTTAATCTTTTCAGTGTTTACTATTTATTTCATTTGTGCTGAAACAGATCTTTATTATACTATATACTTTAAAGTAATTGATGATTTTAAATATGGAGAATTATCAATTCAAACTACTTCTGCTATATTCATGTTTTTAATAACATCTTTGATTGTTTTTATTTGGAGAGATGTTAAATTTATCAATAATGTCATTTTATCATAGTCAATGTTTTTCTTTGGTTTACAAATTTATATTTACATGTACAGGACGTCTTTTTTTTTGTTAGAAAGTTTTTATTAAGAGATTTATTAAAGCAGATACCTACCTATAAACAAAAGATAAAATTAACATAAACTAATATCAGTAACATAATTTAAAACTCCACAATTTTCAATTAGTTCATAATCAATTTCATAAAGTTTTAAATGTACCTTAGTTCTAGAAACATCAAATCCATTAAAATTTAAAGTAATCATTGATTCATTTTGATTATAATATTCAAATATTGATTCAATTAATTTAAAATTTCTTAAACTAACAGGTAATCTATCATTAATACTTATATCTAAATCATTAGGATATTCATAATTTGAAATCAAATTTCGAAATTCATCATATTTAACAACATTTGATTTATCACCAAATGCAATGGTTAATGAATTCAATCTTGGAAAATTAAATTTATTAAATTGTAAATCTTTATAAGGTACAATAATACAAAGTTCTAATAAATTAGGTAAACAATCAGATAAGCTTTCAATAACTGAATTAACTTGATTGGAGTTAGTTAAATCAAGATTAATATATTTAAAATTTGGAAAAGTTATAGATAATGGTATTTGAACTGGAATAAATAAATCTATTTTTTCTAAACTTAATGGTAATTTATTAATATTTAAAAAAGTTCCAATTTTAGAACCACTTGTAAAATAAGTAAGATTTTTCAATGATAAAAGATTTAATTGAAAGAATGATGGATATAAAATATCTGGAAATTTTAATTTTGAAACTGAATTAGGTAATGAATCAACAAAATTTTGACAATATTCAAAATCATTTGAATTAAATGTAAATGTAACTGAATTTAATCTAATGCCATTAAATTCAAATATTGGAAATAACTTTTGGGAACTGTTACCTTTTCTTAATTGTTGTTGTTGTTGTTGTTCATCAAGATCATCTAATAATACATGAAGATACGATAAATTAGAAGGTAGTTTAATCAAAGTATCATTCATGAATCCACAAGGAAGTCGTAAGTAAAGGCTCAAAGATCTAATTGAATCAGGTAATGATGGTAAGATATCTTTATTGAATCTATAAGACATACAAGATGATTTTAATTTTGAAAATCCATTCAATGATACTATTTTCAATCCAACAATATTTAATTGTTGTACATTAGGCATATGTATATTAGAAAAATCAACTTCTTTATCATACTGATCACCCCTAACATGTAATGTAATAATTGATTTCAAAGTTTCTAATCCTTTAAATTGTTCTTTAAATACAAATTGATCTGTAAAGAATATATCTAAATATTTTAGAGTTGTACCTAACAAAGCTAATTTACCAAAGATATCATCATGATCATCTTGAAACGAAGAGGAACCACATATTAATCCATTTGTGAAACCAACAGTTAAATTAATATCAAATTTATCATATAATTCATCACCCATAACACCAAACCATTTTAATAAATCTTTAGAATAAGTTTCAAAACGTCCACCAAGTTCTAATTCAATTAATTTAAGACTAATTGGAAATTTATAAGAAAATAAATTTTTATTTTTATTAAATTCAAATTCTGAAGATTTATTAATAACAATTTTCAATCTATTTAAATTTTTAAACAGTTTGAATTCATCATTAATTAGATATTTTAATGGCCAATCATCAGATAATAAAATTGTCCATTCTGAAATTCTTTCAATTATCATTTCTAAACTTTTTCTATTTCCATGATCAATCGTAGTTATATCATTAGCCCATCTCCATCTAAAAAAAGGTATAACGTTGTAACTATGCTTTATAATTTGAAACAATAAATTTAATTCATTTGAATTACAAATATCAATAATTGATGAATATTGAACAGTAATTTTATTAATAAAGATTGAATTTAATTTAATAAAATTAACAAAGGTTTCCATTTCAATTGAATCAATAATTAAATAATTAAATTGTTGATTTGATAAATGAATCACATTAAAATCATTTTTACCACCATGCGTATAAGAAATTAAACCAAGATTTGAAATTCCAATTCTACTAGCTTCTAAATCTAATTTTCTAATAACTCTAATTAAAATTGAATTTATATAATGATTGTTTGAATTAAGTAATTGAACTATATCTTTTAAACTTGTATGCTCTTTAATAGTTGAAACTAATATATCATCACATAAATGATAAGGAACGCCTTTTAAAATGTGAATAAACTTGTATAATTCAGTATCTAGCTTCATCACCAACAGTGTATCATTTGAAGAAATAAATGAAGTTCATTTTATATGTTCATTTTGTTATAATTTGTATGTATTTTTGTCTTGTTGGAGAGGAGTTCTTACATCAAGTCATCATTTATTTAACTCCGCTCTTTCGGATGAAAATTTAACGGCTGTGCTTGCGGCTCTGCTAGCTTCCTACAATCCTTATATAACAGTATTTTTGATTAAAAAATAAAAAGTATATAAAGAAGGTCGTCAGTTACACTTAACAAAGAATAATCAGACAATTGATAATATAAATTAGCTTGTTTAGGGTGGTGGATCCTATATAATTAGCAAAAAAAGCTGTTGATGATGTTTATTCTCATTTATTTATCAATTTATTTTCAATTTAAATTTCAATACTTGGTTCCATAGTATTTAATTTCTTAATTTCTTGAGTTTTTATAGGCAAATTGATGATTTCAGAAACATTACAAAATATTGAAAACTCCATTAATTTTGCTTATTTTGAAAGATATCCAAACGCTGAATTAGAATTATATAAATGTTTTGGTTTAAACTATGGTAATGATATACCTTCTAATATTTATCATCGCCAAAAATGTGGAAATCATTTCAAAAGTTCATTTGTTGGTCTGGATCTAGATTTTTGTCTTCATACAGAAAGACATTTTAAAAATGATTATGATAATTTAAAGGATATTGGCTTAGAAGAAATCGATGTGGATTCAGATAATGTTGTCAACGAAAAAGGTGTTAAAGTTTATTTCAAAAGAATTCCTCCTCATTTGAAGCATTGTTTCAAATTCTATAAATCTTATGTTTATTGTGTTTATTGTGTTTGTTGTGGTAAGATAAAGTAAAACCAAGACTTATACAGAGAATATGGCTACACTTTTTGAAAAATTATTTAACCCAGGAAAAGATCAGGATGATGTTATGACAGCTGTTACAGAAAACTGTCATCCTTCAATTGGTAACTTCTTGATTATTATCTTCTTGATTATTATCTTCTTGATTATTATTAACTTGACTAATAACTTCTTCATCTTCACTTTCAGTTTCAGTATCAGTATTTGAAAAAAAGTAGAGAAATTGTATTGCAACCGTGAAATCAGCCAGAGATTAAGGAATTACATTCACCAGAAGCGGAACGTAGTATATCAAGGTTTCTAGCTGGTCAGAAACATTAAAAAAGTTAAAGACCAGTCTAACAATTCATTATCTTGTAGCTTAACTCAGAAAAATGAGACTTCATGGTGACCCTTGTGAACAACCATATGACATACCATATTGTGCTGTTGAGTGTTGTTGACTGCTGTTTTGTAATTATGAACGTTGTTGTTTTTTTTTTTACTGAAATAGAAAATGCACAGCGCTCGTAACCATTTGAATTGTTTATCTTTTTCTAGGGTGGCAAATTCCTTTTCTTCTGAGTACTACTTCTTCTTCTTGAATTTCACCAATTACAATCCCACATCCTCTCAATGCTGTCATCTACTTCATTATTCAGTTGAGTATGCTGCTACATAAACTAGAGCTCTTCCAATATGATTGTCAAATAGTTTTAAAATGAGATGTGTTATTTATAACTAAGTTGCAAAATTTTTGGTGATTGTTCAATTGTAACTATACAAGTTAATTGAATATTTGACTATAATTAATGTCAAACAAAGTGCTAAATTTTCCCTAAATAGATGCTTCATTCATTATGATTTGATCTGTGCTAATTAAGAGAAGTAATAGTGTCTTTCTGTAGACAGAGGTGAAGTTATGAATGATTATAATTGAATTATTTGGAATTGATGAATACTTTGTTGCTTGATTTACTTCAAATAAATGTTGATAATTTTTCTAGTACACACAATTGGAGTTCTTGTTGAAAGTTTGTTTGATATTATTTTTATCACAATATAAGCTAAAAGATTTAATTACTTCAATTGATACTGCAAATTCAATTGTTTTCATGATTTCTTTACCAGTTTGGTTATATTTATGTTCATCGTTATCTTTTCTTTGTTTTCTTCTTGTTTCAACCATTTCAGATGATGATCTACAAATTGATAATTAATGAAATTAGGGAATGATTATTATGAGACAAATACACCAAGAAGAAATCGCATTATGATTTACAATCTTGAAAACCAAACTAGCAAATAAACTTCAAAACATCATCGACCTTCAATAATAAATGCTGCATTCTGTTGATTCACCATAACATGAGCCAACTCTAACATTCCCAGATCAAAATTATTGATTGATCTATCACCAGGGATTTTACTTCAAATGAATTAGTCCAATTGATGATTAATGAAGAGTAACTAATGGGATAACGTAATCTGATAAATCACCATCTTTTTGTTGATTAAAATTGGATTTAGTGTTTGTTGCTTTGCTTCTATAATTTTATTGCTAGCTAGATATTTATTGCTTTTTAATTAATTTATAGCTTTTAATTGAATTTAATTGAATTACGTATTTATTTTATTCGTTACAGTGTAAATGTACACCTAGATTAGGTACCTTAAGTAGGCACGTCTTATAAGTAAGGTACAACAATGAACGTCATAAAGAAACATAAATCATGATTCGATCATTAAAAAGTAAACAATTAATCAATTCATAATAATAATAAAAAACAATTTTTTTTTTGAAAAAAAGGGTAGATAGGTATAGATATAGTATAGAATTATAAAAAAACAACAAAAATATAAAAAATGGTAAGTATAAAGAAAGAAAGAAAGAGTAAGGTAGATTTATTTATAATACAAAACAAAAACTAAATAAAAAGAAAAATGAAATAATAATAGTAATAATAAAAATAAAGTAATAATTAAGAGATATATTCAATATACGAAACAAAAAAACAAATTAAACAAGACAAGACAAAAAATGAAAAAAAAAATATGTAATAAAATAAAAAGTAAGTAAGGTAAGGTAATAATAATAAATTAAAAAAATATAGTATCAATCAATGAAACAAACAAACAAAAAAAAAAGACAATTAATAATAATAATAATAAAATGACTGTTAATGCAGCACAAAAATAAAAAAAACGACGGACGGACGTTAACGATATGATAAAATGAAAATGACGATTGTAATGAAAACGAATGAATAATGAAACTGTAGCAGTTAATATTATCGTGATTGATGATAATTCACATAATAATTCCCATCACCATTAATATAACTAACATTACTTTCATTTACAACTCTCCTTCTATTTTTTCTATAACCACCATTTCCATTATTATTTGAATGATGAGTAGTAGTGTATGTATTGTTATGATATCCATTTGTATATGCGTTTGTATATGGTGTTGTTGTATAGTATCCATTACTTGAAGTTGTTGTTGTTGTTGTTGGTGGGGTTGTCGTATAATACATCATTTGTTGTTGTGGTTGTTGTTGATGATGATGATGACGAGGTTGTGGAGATGGTTGAGTGTTATAAACTAATTGATTTAATGAAGGAGTTGAATAAATTAATTGTTGATTTGAATTATTATAAATTAATGGTAATTGAGTATTTGATGAATGATGATTGTTTGATTGATAATAATTATCATAGTTTAATGATGCAAATGATGAATTTCTAGATATTAAATTATTATTATAATTATTATAATTATAATTGTTGTTGTTATTGTAATTGTAATTATTCTTTCTTGGTTTTCTAAATTTTTGTTGTTTCTTTATTGTATTTGGTATTGTTGTTGGTAATGTAGGTATTGTAGGTATAGTTGGAGATTGAGTTTGAGATTCATCTATAGTTGAAGAAGCTAAAGTTGATATTTCATCATCTAATGTATGTTGTTTTGAATTTGAAGTTGGATCATTAACAACTAATTCAATTTCTTCATCATCTGATTCATCATCATTATTATCTGAATTAATTGATTGATTAGTAGTAATACCCATTGATTTAAAAGCATCAGATTCAAATTTTTGTAATTTATTATTGTTATTCTTATTTTTCTTATTCTTATTTTTATTTTTATTCTTTTTAATTTTCTTTGGTGGATTACCACATCTATCTTTACCAAAACTAATTTTAAAATTTTTATATAAATCACCAAATGAATTATCTTTATTGTCATTATTTTCTTTAAAATATTCAACTGCTTTAATTGATGATAAAATATTTAAAAAATTTATGAATGCACAAGTATCATTTTTAAAATAATTAATTTGTTCAATTTCACCAAACACTGAAAAATCTCTTCTTAAAATTTCTTTATTTGGAATCTTATTAGTTGTACTAGTTGACTCTTCATTGTCACTAGTAGTTTCATTTTCATTTTCATTATTATTTTCAATAATTTCATTATTATTATTTTCAATTAAACCAATATATAAATTTCTACTAGCACCATTATTAACAGCGATTTGAATTTCAGGTAATAAAGGAGTTGATTGATTACCCCAACCAATTCTTAATCTTCTTTGATGAATAATTAAATTTAATGAAGTTGATCTAGCAAAGAAATTAGCAGCATCTTTACAATTTATAAAATTTAAAAAACATAATTGTTTTTCAGGAATTAATTTAATTGATTCTAATATACCACCTCTAACATTATTACAAATTTCTTCATTTGTTGTATCTGGATGAATATTACCTAAATAAACTGTTCTATTACCAACATTTGAAGTAAGGTCGATTTCACTAAAAGAAGATTCTTCATTGTTATTATATGGTAAATGTCTTAATGAAGTATTATTTGATTGATAATAAGTTGAAGGAGGGTTATTATAAGTTGAAACTAATTCGACAGGAGGAGATAAAGAATTTGAAGGAGTTGAACTAAAATCAATAAATTCATCATTGTCGAATTGTAATAAATCCTCATTTGATAAATTTGAATCAAATAAACCATAATTAATTTTACAATTTTGAAAAAAAGGATCATTTAATAAATTTAATTCATTAAAACATTTAATTGAAGATTGAATTGAATTAAAATTAATATAAATTAAATTTTTATTTAAAAAATATTTAAAATTATTTAATTTACCAAAATTTTCAATTAATATATTGCAAATTTTTTTTTTTGAATAAACGATTGATGATTTTGATAATTTAATTATAATTGATCTATTTGCATTATTTTTATTAATTTCAAATAAAATTTTTTTATTAATTAATTTATCATTTTTTAAAAAAGTTATAATTAAATTTGGAGAATCTAATAAAGTTTTTAATTCATTTATAATTTTAGTAAAATATTTAAAACATTTATTTGAATCAATGATATAAATGAATGATAATATGATATTGTTATCATTATTTAAAAAACATTTTTCAATTGGACCAAATTCAATAAATTCTAAAAATTCACTAATTAATAAATCAGATTTTAAATTTGAAAATTTTAAAGTTCTTGAATTAATTAATTCAGATGATGAAGATTCGATATCAGTAATTGATTCATCATCATCATCATCAGTTGTTATATTAATTGAATTTAATCTTGAAGAAAAAATAGTTTCATCAGAATCTCTTGATTTTGAAACTAAATTTAATTTTGATTTTAAATTTTTTGAAAAGTTGTTGTTTGAATAGTTTTTCTTTGGAGAATACATTATAGTATTTGGAGAAGTGATGAAAGGAGATGAGATCAATAGCTGCCTTGGTAGCATTCCAGTTGCATAGGACAGGTCAAAGGGAGTGTTTGGAGAAGAAGGTATGAGCTGTTGTTGTTGTTGAGGCTGGTAGAAGTGGTGAAGAGGGATGTTGAGAGGAGTTGGAGGCATACGACGGTTATATCGATGGTCTTGCATAACGAGAGTGGTATTGTAACTATTGGAGGTGTAACGAGAGTGTAACTAGTGTAAGTAGTGATTGTAGTGTTTGTTGTGTAAAGAAAGAGTGATGAAGAGAAGGAAAGGAGTTAAAATTAGCACAATGAAGTAAAATGAAATAAAATGAAATTTGTGAATTTCACTAGTAAAAGAGAGAGTAGAAACTAGCAGAGAAGAAGTGTATAAAAGGGCAACAGAATCCTGCTAATGTATCAGTGTAGTAAGCTAACTGTGCTAGTAGCTGGTTGTTATTACGTGACACTCCTACGTGTTCTTATTATAGTTATGTCTCTGGTGTTTACTCCTTTAATTATTGCAGGGACACGATAATCACTGGTTATTACTGGTTATTACTGGTTAACGTGTTTTATTGCATGCACGGGTTCTGCTTTATTACTACACTCTCTGATGATTCTAACTAACCATCTAGTGGTTTAGTTAACTACTTATCAATCCATTAACTGGTGGCAAAAAGAAATGTTCTATTAACAGTTCTAGCTCTAGCTGGTTTTTGGTTATTTTGTTTCTTTTTCAACCTTTTCACTTGCTTTTTTTACGTAATTGCCCCTGCTTTTTTACGTAAAAAACGTTGTAACCGGTAATTGCTCAACTACAACTACAACTTATACTTATAACTCACTTGTTAAGTCTACAGCAGTCTATACCCAACAATTAACTGTTCAACACCAGCTCTCCGATATCTACTATAAAAAAATTAAATTCCATTAAATTCAGCTTAATTGAATTTAAATCTCCTTACCACCACCACGCTGGAGTGCGGCTGACATCCACCGGGCGGCCTGCCGTGGCCACCAGGGCGCCCTGAAACCGCACAGCCGGTAACGCCTGAGGGGGCCGCTCCTGCTCCGCCGGGTGTTCCGCGCTGCGCTCGCGATGCTGCTGCGCTGCGTGCCCGCACTTCTCAAATATTTACAGGGCTCTAATACCTGTTTCAAACCTTCAAAATGTGTTTCACTTTTCACTTTACTAAATTTAACTACAAAATTCATATTTAAGTTAAGAGCAGATAATACCAGATATGTTATAATGAAGTCATTATACTCAATCATTAACGTCTTTTATTAGATATACTTCGATCAATTTAATTAATTGAGATATTTAACGCGTAAATGATACAGTACACGATCGATGTAATAATTAAAAATTCCAAAATTCCAGAAGAAAAAAAATTCCAATAAAAAAAAATATTTATTTAATTATTTATTTATTACGTAATAAATTACCTAATTAATTAAAAAAAATTAATTTTTGTAACATCATTTAAAATACCTGAATTTTTAATTAAATTATAATTATTAAATTTATTTTCTAATTTACATTTATTTAAATTGAATTTTCTTAAATTTTTATAATTTAATTCATTTATATGAAATATTTTTTTGTTTAACTTAACAATAACAGCGAGTCAGAAAGAAAGTCACTCAAAAGAATAGATTTTTTTGATCTTTGTTTTTAAACTATATTTAATAAAAATATAAAATATAAAATGTAAATAAGAAATACAAACTGTGGTCGAATCAGTATATATTATATGAATTTATATCTACAAGTGGTTCATCTTTACTTTAAAACCCTAGTAAGTCCAAAGAGAACTTAAAAAGAAAAGAAAAATTTTGAAAAGGGTGTACTTTGAACTTCTCTAAGGACTCTATCATTCTGATAATCAAGTAGCCAGCTTGTTATCTTCGAAGGTTTAATGCTAAAAAGCCCACGGTGTTAGGTTTCATGCTGTTGTTACTCCTGATGGTTTAGTTAGTTCTCTTAGTTCAATATTTCCAATGTCGTTCCATGACATGTCTATTCTAAAGTATTCTGATTTATATAAGAAACTGGAACAATACAACAAGAAATAATTTTTGATAGTTCAGGTTTTGCAATTTGTAACAATTCATCTTGTGTAATTTTTAATTGTCTGGCAAAGACTCTAAGACTTTGAAGCAAGGTCACCACACTGGAAGCCAGATTCAAAATCAAAGATTTAGGTGCTCCTGCTATGTTTCTTAATTGGTCTTAATATTCAACAATCACCAAATAAAATATCTCTTTCAATGCCTGTTTTTATAGATGAAATTTATGAAACACTATACTGTTTGGATAACAATATTAGATTAGTGCATGGAATATCACATCACCTATAAAAATATTATCTTCACAACAAGGGAAATTGGAGATATTACAAATCATAAAACAACAAGTATCAAAAGAACAAATGATCAAAAATAATAAACACAAACTGTGGTCGAATCAGTATATGTCACCAGAATATTGAAATTAAACCTTCAAAAATAACAAGCTTATGAAGCAGTATTGTTTAGACAATGGAATAAGGTTAGGAATAGAAAAGGCCATAGTTAACAATGGTCCTCTGAAGATGCAACTAAAACAGAAGAAGAACAAAAAACTTAGTTCATGAGATATAGCATTATAGCACTTCACCCTGAGTCTCAAGGAATGATTTTTGAATAATGCAAAAGAACTTTTTGGTACATTTGTATAAATTTTAACGATTATAGAGGCAATTTAAAGCAACATGCAATACTTTTCAAGAACTGGAAGGAAAAATTAGCAAATTTATATCCTCCTGCTCCACCTAAGGGTAATGAAACCGGCCATCTAAAAGATAGTGCAACTGATGTAATGGTTAGAGACGAAGAGATGCAAATTTAAATTATTAAAGTCTGTTTTTTTCATTGTTTTTTTGTTACAGAAATGTTCCGAAAATTGTATTTGTTCAAATTTGTTTTATTCTTTACCGGTCGAACGGGCAAAAAAAGTAAATAAGATGATAAAAAAGCTTTGAAAAATTTGCTTAAAAATGCTATTAATATTAGAGATAATGCTATCCATGGTCATAGTGTCAACACTGTTGTTTGTTCAATTTTTATGGATTTTATATCAAATTATGGTTTTCAATTTATGGATTTTATGTCAAACTTTTTACACTCATATAACCTTAAATCAACTCATTGTCGATTCCCATGGAGAAACGAGCAATGTTTTCTGGAGTTGCTAATAAAGATAATTGTCTACCATGAAATTCACCAAGAACACCTGGAACAGGAACATAAATTGGAATATCAGAAACTAATAATTCTAAAGCTTGAGCTAAATTACCAGCAGTAGTTCTAGCAGTTCTAGCAGTTGATGGTTTTTCAACTCTACCAGAATTAACATTTTTCTAGTTGATGTTGTTGTTATTGTTGTTGTTATTATTATTTGAGTTATTTGAAGACATGATAAGGTTATTAATTTGTAGATTTTATATAAAAAATTGTAATTATACTAAAACTTAGAATAAAATAAGAGTAATGAAGTTTCAGCATTGAATAAGCAAACAATTGATTTTCTTTCATTTACTAAATGCACATTAAGAAATAAATATTGCAGTTAAAAAGTGGTCTATCAAATTTCAAAATATTACTCCATTTGGTGCTAATAGAGTTCTTTTTGGTCAATATGTTATTCAATTGTCGAATGTAAATGGTTCAAAGATTGTAATAAACATAGATTGACTGAATGTAAAAGACTGGAAGGTCATGGAAAGTATTTAAATATTGTAATTAATAATTTTCCATCATAATAAAGTAAACCAAACTAACATTGCATCTAGATATTGTGTTGCTGTATTCCTACAAAATTTAAAAAACTGTTTCTTGAATAATAATTGGGGTAGATTTGAATATAAAAGAAATAAAGAAAGTGTTCGTATTGCTCCATATAATCCAACTTTATTTTCTTTGGAATTAATTTGAACCACCAATGAGATAATCTTCGGGAATCAACTGGTCAGGAAACCCCCCAAGATAGCCCGTATATCCTGACTTCCTAAGTACGTCAGTATTATTTTGAAGATAGGTCTGAAGCTTGTGAAGATGATAAAGAAAAGGAAAAGAAGGTGTTAAAAGTTTTTATTGATTTTTTTTTTGCCTTCGAAGTTCGAAAAAAAAAAATTGCGTGAAACTTGAGCATGGTGAAATTGCCTAATCGAGAAGCGTGCGGCTCGCCTTAAAATAACTAGTAGTTTTCTAAGTTATTATCATTTCATGAATCAAAATCAAGATCAAAAGTATTAACAGTCTCAACTACAACTAAACTATAGGAGACCATAGAAAATCAGTTGAGTAAATAGACTCGAATTTAATATAAATTTGAATTTCATGCACGTTACTCTTTTAATTAGCACATTTTATTTCAAAACAACTATACTTCAATTGCAATGAATTGATCAAAAAAAAAAGCTGTTTATACTCCTTAAATCAATTTCTTAACTAATATCATTATCCTAAACTCAACCTTTCAATCACAAAAAATGGCAAGCATTTCTTCTCAAGAACTTTGTGTAGATAAAACCAAGTTTATTTCCCTAATGATCGGTTTACCAATAGAACTTCAATTAAATATCTGGAAACAATATATAAAATTTTATTCGTGTCCTTTAAAATCATTTTTTCTTACTTCATTGATAGGTATTTCATTTGAATTGGACTCATACCTTGCACTTGCTTTTAAAAATAAAGTATTTGACTTTTTTCTTGGTGATGATGAAGAAGGTATTATATTTTCAGATGAAGCATTCATCGATAGAATTACTTCAAAATCTCCTGAATTTATAAAATTAATTAAATTATTAACAAAACATCATTCAACAATTAAATTAACTACATATTGTTCAGAACTGCTTATGTGTTTTGATAACAATTTATTAAATAATGAAAATTTTATTAATTTTTTCAAATGTTGTACTAATTTATTATTGCATCATGTATATGAAGTTGAGAGAGATGAATTCCGTGAAACTCTTGATTTTCTTGTGAAGATAAAAGAAGGTTCATCATTTATATCGATTGAGAAATTACAATTTGAATATTTCGATGAAGAAGATATAAGATTTTGGAATCAATATCTTATGGAAGGAAACCCACAAATTGGAAAGTTTAATTATTAATTATTCAGAGTACTTTAAGTTAAATCATAGTCTCTTTGCTAGTCTTTAGGTACAGTTTGGTGATTTCACTACTTGAACCTATTTTACGCTTCAACAGAAATTTTGTATATAGTTAGAAACTTAGAATTAAATGTTTTAAATCTTTAACTTGAGTTAAGTAAAAGACCGCAATTAAATCGTATGGATTTGAAATGAATGAAAGAAACAGAATGGTTTTTATACTGTTTCATTTTGATAAATTGTTATGTATGATTTTCAATTTGGATTTTTGTTTTTAATTATAGTTTATTTCTTTGTTGAAGTTTTGATTTATGATAATATTCACTTATTTAAAAAACAAGATCAATTGTTTGTAAATTGTAAACCATTTAAGAGTTTGAAAGTTTCAAATTCAGATAGTAAATCTGATTCCCATACAAACTTCCAGTTTCTTAATAAAAATAACTGAGTAAAACTTTCCAATTCTCGAAAACAAGGCGCGGCTTTCCTATTTAATCCACTATTGTTGCACTTGTTTGAGAGAAGCGCATATTAAAATGAAAAACTTGAGAAATCAAAGAGATCCTACTTTTACTTGTTTACTGGTCCATAGTCTGAACAAACATTAGAATTGACTTAACTAATAGATAAACTAGCTATTTTCACCACTCCGATTCTACTAAAGTTACTTTCCAGTAATCAATGTAAACACAGCAGCCAAACTCCTGGATCAATAACCCGCAATTCCAAAACACGAAATTGATCGCTTAAAAATCAAAATCCACTACGTCTTTCTTTTCTAAGTTTTCTTACAACAACAACTACAAAAAGTTTGGAGAATTAGATAAACAGTCACCATCTTCTGCTCAATTTTAATGAATCTATCCTTCCTCTGATGACTCCTTCATCTTACATATCCTTAAATATTCAAATAGATTGCATTCTTCTAAAACCTATAAGAGAAGAGACACCACTAAAACAAATACAAAATTAATAAAATCTAATTTCAAAGTAAAACAACATCAGTAACAAAATCAGAAATTCCACATTTATCAATTCTATCATCAATTTTAGGAACTTGTAAATATACTTTAACTTTAGAAGTATCAAATCTTGAACCTAGTGAGATCGGTACTTCTACATCATCATCTATCTCCTGAAACTTTGTTTGAAATACCTTAAATGTACTTAAATGTTTTGGAAATTCATCATCAATTTGAATATTAATTTGATTAATTATTCTACTATTTGTTTTTCTTTTTCTCTTCACTTTTCGTTCTTTTCTTCTATCACCAAATATTAATTTTAAACTATATAACCTTTTAAGATTGAAATTTTTAATATGTAAATCATTATATGGAACAATAACTTCAAGTTCAGATAGATTAGGTAAATAAGTTGAGAAACTATCAAAGATAGCATTAGATTGTTCATTCTTATTATTATTAAGAAGATCATTACTCCTATTTTGTTTTGTTAAAGTTAAATCAAGGTTAATATATCTTAAATTTGGAAGAACTGTATGGAAAGGTTCACTAACTGAATACAAGCCATTGGCAGTTATTAGACTTAATGGTAATTTATCCATAGACAAATTAAATGGCATATCAAAATCATCAAAGTTAGAAAAGGCACTAAGAAAAGTAAGATTTTCCATTGATGAAAGATCCAATCCAAACTCTGGTGAACTTGAAGTGCACATCATTAATCTAGTGATTGATTTAGGTAAAGAGTGAATAAAGCTTTGATAAAGTTTAAAATTGACATAGAATGTACCAATAACTGTGTGTAAATTAATACACGAATCGTAATTAAATATTGGAAGTTCTTCATCATCATATAAACCTATTGTAAGAGTTAATAAATTTGAAGGTAAATTAACAATAATATCCTTATTGTTTAAATTTCTATCTGATATTTTTAAAGTATTAATAGTATTTGAAAATAAATTTGAACAATGATTGTTAAAAACACAATCAGAAAGATCCAATGATTTTAATCTTGAAAACCCCTTCAATGATATAACCGTCATTCTACCAATATGTAATTTTCTTATATTTGACATATCAACACTAGAGAAATCTAATTCATAATTCGGATCGAAATCCAAAGTTGTATCAGGGATAGATAATGAGTTAATATATTGTAGTTTTTTCAGTAGTTGAATGCTTTCACGAGATAGAGAGTTACTATATAACCGTAAATATTCAAGAGAATGTCCTAAAGAAGCTAAATTATAAACTATTTCATTTCTATTATTTCTGGTATAATACTCTATAAATAAAAACGTAACAGTTAAAATTATTCCAGAATCATTATATAACTGTTTAGTCATATTACCCAACCACTCGAGTGTTTCCGCTGTATAATCTCTAGGATATGGCCGGAGTTTTAGTTCAATGTATTTAAGTTTATCAGGAAATTCATGTTTAAATAAGTTTCTATTAGTAATAATGAGGTTATCTAATTCATTATCAAATTTAATAATCAATTTTTTTAAATTCTTAAACTTATTAATTTTTATTATTGGTTCTAAATAAAATTGAGATGCCAACATTGAAAATACAGTTATTTTGTCTTGCATTAGTTCAATATATTCACCATAACCTATCATGAATCGATGATTATCTACTGCAAAAACACCAAATGCTATAACATTTCTGCAATGCTTTATAATCTTCATTAATAATTGTAAATTATGTTCTGGAACTGATGCAGTGTTAGCATATAATTCAATTTTTTCAATTGAAACAGAATGTGAAACAATAAACTGAATTAATATTTGCAGTTCATTTGAATCTATAGTTAAAACATCATCTTTATAAGTGGTACTAATAAATTCATCATCGCTTTTTAAATGTAATTCCATCAGAACTCTTTTTAAAATTAAATTTAAATGGTTGTTGTTGTTGTTCAAAAGTTTGATTTTCATCCTTAAAGTTGTATACTCTTTAATGATAAAAACCAATATATCATCACATATATGGAGAGGTAAACCTTTCAAAGTTTCAACAAATCTGAGTAATTCATCATCCAACATCTGTAAAGAGTTCAATGACTAAATGCAAAAAAGACTAACTTCCATTAAGTAGCTTCTAATTCATTCAATTTATCTTCTTGTTAGTCAAAGCAGAATCATAAAATGACTCAAATTTGTGTTTATGACTGCACAATCTCAGCCAGCTATAGCTCGGGCTGCTCGGCCCTAATTTTAATTTTTCAACAACTAACAATATTTTCAATACTTTCAAGGATTCAACAAATTTGCGATTAAATGATTACTAGCTTTTATACTCTCTAATTAATAGAAAAATAAACTATATATAAAAACAGAAATTCAACTGGGAAAAGGAAAGAAAAAAAGATAACATAAAATGAAAAGGAGAAAGAAGAATGAATTAAGTCTAATCCTTCAGATTATCAAAAGCTTTCTTAGCTTCAGCAACCAAATC
>JAJLZM010000374.1:0-24919 GCA_030572235.1 Ambrosiozyma kamigamensis
AATGGTATATAAAACTTGAGAAATATTTAATTTGAGGATTTCAAGAATTCAATTCAACTTGTGATTTGGTTTTCGTAAAATAGAAGCATCATATCATTGAAATATACATTTAAGAAAAATATAAACACTGAACTGGAACTGGAACAACAAAAATAATATTTGAAACTTTAAGTCTTTAAGATAAAGAAAAACTATACGAGGAAGAAGAATTGTAAAAGTAAAAGAAAATTAAAAAAGAAAAATATAGTAAAAGTAAAACTTCAAAAAAACTTCAAAATTCAGATTTTGAAATTAGTTTGATTGCAAGAGAATTATATCATATTATATTATACTGTATCAATTTAATCTATAATCTAATAGCCACCTTGATTACCATAACCTTGTTGAGAACTTTGTTGATAATAACCTTGTGAAGCACCACCACTTTGTTGTTGATAACTTTGTTGTTGATAATTTTGTTGTTGTTGACCACCTTGTTGTTGATAACTTTGTTGTTGGTAATTACCACTGCTTTGTTGTTGTTGTTGTTGACCACCACTTGAAGCAGCAGCACTAGCAGCACTACCACCTAAGAAACCAGATGCTAATGAAGCAAGTCCAGCAGCACCACCAGAACCAGAACCAGAAGAACCACTCATTAAACCAGAAGCTAAAGAAGCAAGTCCACCAGCACCAGATGAGCCACCAGAGGACTTACCACCTAATAAACCTGAAGCTAAAGATGCAAGTCCACCAGCACCACCTGAACTTGAACCACCGCTAAGAGCACCTAAGGCAGAAGCACCACCCAATAAAGAACCAATATTTAAACTAGAACCTGAAGTTGCACCAGATGAAGATAAAGTTCCTATTAGAGAACTGAATTGACCTAAACCACCAGCTGAAGAACCACTAGAACCAGAAGAACTACCTAATAAAGAACTTAACATTTGTAATTGACCACCAGTTGAACTACCAGAACCAGATAATTGACCTAATAGAGTACTAGCAATACCTCTTTCATTTGAAGTTGTATTTGGATTACTTTCAATTCCACGTTGTAAATGACCTGAAACTTGACCAACTAATTGATTAATCTTTTGTTGTAAATCTGGGTTATCAATTTTACCATCTTGTTCATCTAAAGCAACAGCCTTTTGATATTCAGCAACAGCAGCTTGAGGGTTGTTGTTCTTTAAGTATAAATCACCTAATTCAATTCTAACTCTAGCGTATAAGTTTGGATCAACTCTTTCACTTTCAGAGATTTGAATAGCTTCTTGTAATAAATTATAAGCACTGTTGAAATCTTGTTGTTGAGCTTGTTGAATTAATTGTTGGACTCTTTGAGACATTGTATGATGTGATATACCTTTTTTTGAATTGAGTTGAAAGGAAGGCAAAAAACCAAAAAGAAATCCAGTATCGGACTGGAAACAGAGTGGTTTAAATACTCTGAACGAATTTCATTTCCAGCTGCTCATTTTCACACGTCTTGTTTTCCTGCTGTGGCCACTCTACGACGGCACTGCAACCGCTCGATTACTGGCTACAGTGGGTTCAGATGACTCCATGATCATGTCTTTTGTGTCTTACAATCTGGCTATGACTGTATCTTCTAGAATATTATTGATACAGGCACACAAGCGTAATCAGATATGGTCGTACGCTCAGTTTCGACCATAAATACCTTCCCAATACGGCCAACCTGCGCTGCACTGCCACTACTCCCTTTCTTTTGACTTTCTTTCGACCACAGGAATTACTCAGTAAGGACGTTTGTTCTTTTGACCTAACTCTGTTTAGACCAACGACTGGTGATACAATTATCTTGAATATCAAGAATACCGGCCAATGGGAACCCAATCTTCAAAGTAGAGAAGTAAAGTCTCAATACTGTGTACTGTAAAGGGTTCTCGCCAAACGAGGGAAGTGGCTGGTGTGGCTGATGTGCTGCTCCACAAGCACAGCCTTGAGAATGGCAGGCTATGCCGAAAAGTCATCTTGCTATGCTATGCTATCTTCTTAACACTCCTTTTAATCAAATATTTCAATTCAAAACAATTCAAAACAATTCAGCTCAATTTCTTTTCCTTCTTTTGTTCCCATTAATCCCAATTGCTGCTATCAAACATGTCCTATAAACCTGTTTATTATCCAGAAAAACAACAAGATGTTACAAATTTAGATCAAGATTTAAAACAATCAAGATTATCAAAATATAATAATCCAACATTACAAAAAGATATTAAAACTTGGATATCAATAATACTTAAAGGTCAAATTAATGAAAATGAATTAAATTCAACTGATTTAATTGAATATTTAAAAGATGGTACAATATTATGTTTATTAATTCAAACAATTTGGGGTTCAAATGAATTTAAATTTAAAAAAAGTAAAATGGCTTTTGTTCAAATGGAAAATATTGAAAAATTTTTAAATTTTTTAAAATTAAATGGTGTTCCACAAAGTGAATTATTTCAAACAATTGATTTATATGAAAATCAAGATCCTTATCAAGTTTTAATGACAATTCAATCTTTTTCAAGATTAATTAATAAAAAATTTAATAATAAATATCCTATAATTGGTCCTAATTTATCAACTAAACATGAAAGACCTAAAGTTCCTCCTAAACCAAAACATTTTTCTGCAACTACTGGTGCTGCTTGGTCTTCTGTTGAATATGGTTATATGAATGGTAGTAATCAAAATACTGAAAAAGTGGTGTTTGGTGGTAGAAGAGATATTATTCATAAGAATTAAGACTTTTCATTTATTTTCTAGTTTTTTGTGTTTTTTTATGTATATTATTTTTTAAATAAATTATTGAATTAATTACATTTCGTAGTTCTACTAGTTATAAATACAAAGAAATTAATATTAAATAGCAAATGAATACAATATACAGTAATAGCAAATTAAGCAATAGCAAAATAGTAAAGTTATAATGGCCAATTAAATAGAACCATTAAAATCATAAATATAAATATCTAAACCACAACTATCATCTTTCATTCCAATGTTTTTAGTATCTGATATATTCTATACAATTTATGGATAGCAAAATGCATGACTGGGGATACACAAATACTCAATTTGTGGAAAGAGAAATGAAGCGGTTGGAAAATTCCAGTTATAGTACTGTTATACTAAAGAAGTTAAAATTCAAAAAGAAAATGAGTTTCTGGAATTCACTTCAGTTTAATGAAATGGGCAGGTAATGACCAAAGATTAGTCAACATGGTTATGATGGTGTTAATTTAAAAGAATTTGCACCACAATGCTTTATCTTCTTTAAAAATGCATTGAATTTAGATTCGATATTAGGTCACCAATTTGATTCAAATGCTGAGCTGAATTTGATGCATGTAATCTCTGTCTGGTAAAGAAAGGTCTTAAAAAGTTCCTCCATAATGGAACTATTAAATTATTCTGGTCTTCAATTCATAGAGAGCTTGATAGTTTTATTGCTGCTATTCTTGCATTTGTTGAAAAGGAAACCAAAATGAGGAATTTGCCACCCATCAAAATTATGATAATAAAACCAGGAAAGCTCTGATAATTCTTAATAGAGGTTCATATAAATGCCATTTGGACTTTTCTGAAGGATTATAGCCGGTATTTGATCAATTATGGTTCTCTTTTTCTTAGAGAAGATATGTTTTGAATGATGGATCATGAAAAGGATAATTGGACCTATCAAAGGTTGAGGGGAAGGAAAGTTCAAGTCAGCGGTAAAGCTTTTCAACTTATTTCTAATTTGATTGCTTTAAAGAGGTTGTTGGACATTGTACGTTGTTTTTGTTGACTTACTATAAAGACAGCAACTGTTCTTGGGGAGAAGTTGTTGTTTTTGTTTTTGGATTTTATTTTGTCATCGGAAAACAATCACACCGGTGCACCAGTACTCGGAAACCTAAATCGGATCCACCAAAACAGATTCGGACAGTTACTAGTGAGTGCGCTTGCTAATCCGTTATCGATAGCATCTAATTTTATTTTAAAAATGAACAACAACTCCTATAAAAACAGTAAATTCAGAGATACAGAATAACAAAACACGTTACTTTTTCAATTAATTCTAGCTTTATTGAGCTCCTTGCTTGATCTCAATCCATTGCAACTAAACTTACAAACATAGCATTATGAGCTCAAAAAAATCAAGATCATCAACCTCATCAATAATTAAAACAACAACAGCTTTAATTGCTTTAGGAACTTTGTTATATACTGCTTATACTTATCTAACAACTGAAACAAAGACTGAAAATGAAAATCAAGATTACCACCAACAACAAGAAACTGAATCCATTTCACATCATAGTTCACGTGCAAAACTTCGATTATCTAATAAATTAAACATAGAAACATCAACATCATTAGTTATAACATCAGATAATATAGATTCAGAAAAAGATTTAATAAGGTTAATTAGATTATTTTTAACATATCCTAATTTAACAATCATTTTACATAAAAGTATTAATAAATCAAATTTAATTAAATTAATTGAAGATGAATTAATCCATCAAGAAAGAAAAGATGATTTAATTATATTAGAAAATAATTCATTTAGATTCATTAGAACTTCAAAAGATGAAAGTATTTTCCATGTTTTAAAACATATTAAATCTAAATATAATTTCATTCATTTAAATAAACAATTGGATTTAACTAGAAATGATGTTAATGATTTATATCATTTGGATAGATTTTTAAGTAATATCATATATCTTGATGCTGAAGATTCAATAGAAGAATATTTATAAGTATATTGACTGTTCTATCTTTAATCTCAATCTCAATTTCAGTAACAAGTGAAATAAATCATTGTTCAACTAAGTTTAATTAATAATTTATCTACAACATTATCAAAACTTTGATTTTTCAAATTCTTCATCACTCTAATTCTTTTTCTGATTCTTTGACAATTGAAATAAATTAGTTCAGGCTTTAATATCATTCATGAACAAGTATTTAGGATTTAACACCTTCAATGTTATCTAATTGAAACTAATCATCCATTGGAACTTTTTAAAGAGTTTACAGCTTGAATTGACTTCTTCTTACCACTTCTTGGGTTCTACCACTCTAGCTACTTTAGTGGCTATATTTTAACCATATTTTCTCCTCGATCAATATATTCGTTATAGCTAGGTCTAGATCCTGGCTCTTGAGTCCTAGGCTCCTATATAGCTGACTCCTGATATATAGATCAATATATAAAGATTCAATACAATATAAACGTGGAATCGTACATTGATGTTTAGATGCATGTGATGGTTTTGATAACTCTATTTTTGAACGGACTTACCTTTTTACAGCAATTATCAATTGTTTTTTATACGATAAAATATATAGGATATACCTAAACAGGTAATTTAACTTTGATAATATCACAGTCTTAATTATACAGTGAATCTAATTGGCCAAATTATATACTTAATTGATTGATTTTTAGGTTTTCCTTAGAATTTAATCATGTTCCATACTATAGCTCGCTTTTGAACTGCAAATTTAAAACATTTTTCAAATATAGTGATACCAATGTCCCATATACCATGTACCAGACAATTTGTTAGGATTTCTATGAAGAATCAGCTAGGCTGAATTTTCGTATGGATTAAAATAACCAATTTAAAATGAAAAGAGAAAAGAGAGCTCGATCCGGCCGCTGCTCGGCCCGCATCCTACGCACCCGCTTTACTAGGATCACAGCTTGAATCTTGATACAAATTTTTTTGATATATTTCAATATTTCAATTTCAAATTTGTTTTTGATTATAATTATATTCTGATTATAGGCTAATATAACAACCAAATATGATTAGATTAGATATCGCAATTATTAGCAATTATATAATGATTTTCAATCTGAATTATCTGATACGCTTAGAGTCTTGGAACTTATGCTTGGTATACTTGGCTATATTTATAGAGGTGATTTTGATAATATTAATTAATTTTGATTTTATAAATTAAGCTCATTTAAAGTATTACAAGCTGAAAAAACTTCCGCCATATATTGTAAACTTTAACACAAACAATGGATTCACTCATTTATTTAAAGGTACAAGATGCTTCTTTCCTATCCACGCTCCCCTTAGTGGGATATAGAAATAGAAACAGAATTTTAATGAAATTATAATTATCTTTTTCATCTGCTGCCATATATATATTATAGTCGATCTATATATAGTATGCTGTTATTGAGTTGAGCAAATCCATACATTGTTACCAGTACATATGAATTATCAAATCAGATCAAATCAATTAAAATCATTGAACTATAAATTAAACTTGAATTCCTGCTTTTTTGAAAGCTCTTTTTTACAATTTTGAATCCTCTCAATTTCTTTTTAATTCAAATTAATTATAGCATTACATACAGTATATACATGAATTCAAGATTTGTTTTACTTGGAGTCTTGGCTCTTATTATTAGGTCTGTTGCTGCTGGTGAATGGCATATTTACTCTAATGCTGAATATCAAGCTATGTCTTGTAAAATGGCCATTGAAGCTGTTGCAACTTGGTGTGAAACATCTACAAAATATAAATGTTCATGTAAGGTTCCTGGTGAATTAGGTTCTTGGATTAATTGTCTTTATGAAGAAACTTATGTTAATAATACAGCAGTTGAAGATGAAGTGATTAGTTTATGCGCTTCTTCAAATATTACAATGACTACTAAGAAACTTAGAGCTGCTTATCAAAATGCAACACAATATATGGTTGATGTTAGTCAAGATGATTCATTTAATAAAACTGATGTTATAAATTATCCTGTTTCATTTTCTAAAGCTATGAACAAAAAATATTTAGGTTATTATCATGGTTATAAAAATAGATATAATAATCTTACTCTGAGTCATTATTTTGGTATCTCATCTCTTTCAATGTGGGCTGGTCTATTATTAATTGCTTCAATTTGTCATTGGGCTTGCAAATTGGTTCCATCTATTAAGACATCTTTACATAATCCATTATTTAATTCAATTAGAAAATATTTAACTTTAGCTCCAACTTTCAAAAAGAAACACTTAGAAAAACAAGAAACTATTCTAATAGGTGGTGTGATTCCTCTTAGATTTGAATCATTTGTTATTTTCATTCATATAGGTTTTTCTATCTTAGCTTGTTTGATTCTTGGATTTTCATATTATGAAGGTGATTTAGTTTTCAAAATTAAAGGTGCAGCTTATGGAAGATATTTTGGTGATAGAGCGGCTATTATTTTATCTTATCAACTTCCTTTATTATATTTATTTGCTGGTAGAAACAATTTCTTACAATACTTAACTGGTTGGGATTATTCTAGATTTGTTACATTTCATAAATGGTTAGCTAGAGTTATTATAGTTGAGATTCTAATTCATACTGGTGGGTTTGCTGCTCAAACTCATTTACAAGCAATTACTACAAGAATTTATGCCGGTTGGTTTAGATTTGGTATTGTTGGTGCTCTTTCAAGTGTATTAATTGGTATTTTAGCTTCATATTTCATTAGAAAGAAAGCTTATGAATTCTTCTTAGTTACTCATATTTTATTAATTTTTTCATTTACTTACACTAGTTATAAACATGCTGCATCAGAAGAATATCAACAATATTTCATAGCTTGTTGTTGTGTCTGGGGATTTGATAGATTAGTTAGACTTATTAGATTATTAATGTTTGGTGTTAAAACTGCTAAATGTAAATTCTTAACTGAAGAAGGTACAATTAAATTAACTATTCCTTATTCATCAAAGACTTTTAATCCATATCCTGGTTCACATGGCTTCATTCAATTCTTATTACCTTCAACCTTTTGGCAATCTCATCCATTTACATTTGTTAATTCAATTACTGATAAAGATCATATCCATTTATATTGTAAAGTTAAAGGTGGTATAACTAAAGTTTTATTAAACAAATTTGCAAATGCTAAAGATAATACCATTGATATTAAAGTTTTAGTTGAAGGTCCATATGGTGAACAATCACCATATTATCATTATGATAAAGCAGTTTTAATTGCTGGTGGTAATGGTATATCAGGTCCTTTTGCACATGTTATCAATCTAGTTCAAAAAGCAAATAATATAAAAACAGAAGTTAAATTATATTGGCAAGTTAGAGAATATAGTGTTTTAAATTGGTTTGGTGATGAATTATTAGAATTAAAAGATACAAATGTTAAACCAATTATTTATGTTTCAAATCCAAATTCATCAATTAATGATGTTCATTATAATAGCTCTTCTTCTTCACTAACTGAAACTTCTGATTCTTCAAGTACATCTGATATTAACAAAGATTCAACTAAAGAAAAAGTTAATAATATTGATATTTTACAAAAATTTGATTTCATTGAATTTAGATCTGGTAGAATGGACGTTGATGAACTTGTTGCAAACGAAATTAAAGAAGCTCCTGAATCAACTATTGCTTTCGGTGCTTGTGCTCATCCTTCAATGGTTGATGATATTAGAGTTTCTATCAAGAATAGATTATCTAGTCATAAGAAAAGAATAGATTACTTTGAAGAAATGCAATCTTGGTAGTTTAATATTCTTAATTTTGAATTCATATATGTACTATATATAACTTTTCCCATATTTATACTTATTATTATCATTCTTTACTTAATTTTAATTTACTTTAGAACTTATTACTATATGTATTGTAATCGGAAAAAAAGAACAGGGCTCTTCACACGGCTGAAACATCACGAAAAACAAAAAGTTCAACAACAGCTCTTCTTACAATACCATAAACTGAAACATATAACAGTCTCAACGGGTTTCAATGAGCTTACAAGTTACAACATGCGCAGTATGAGCATGTTCTTCATCTAATGCTGTCTTTCATCTTCTTCATAATATAACATCTTTGAATAGAATGACCCAAGAATCCCAAGATTCAAAATAAACTGCCATGCAAATCATTTAAACTATATCATATATGCAATGAAAATGATAATATTTCAGAAGCTATACTATATCATTAATTTAATAAATAAGAGTTCTTAATTATTATTTGATCTAAACTAAAACAAAATTGGAAGGCAATTAATTGCCTTCATAAGATATATCATTATAATTCAAGCAATACGGCAATATCAACAACTTTATCTGTTTCAATTTCTTTATTTAAATAACCTCTTGATGGTAGATATTTATCTTATCTTGATTTAAGTTGATTATAACACACATATTTGATATATTTCTTACATTATGATATGAATCATATCTATTCATTGATTATAGTACGTTAACATACATCATACAACTATAGCTGTTAATCTAAGATATATATATTTTAGTTGATTAATTATTTTGCTAATTATATTCAATATTACTTGATTAGTTCATATTTGATTCATATTTCATTAAAATTAGATCTGTTCTAGGCTTCCACTAGCTGCCTTCCAGCTTATAATTCCTTAAGCTTTATAGGCTCTATAATCTTAATGCAAAGCACGTGAGTAGCTATATATATTAATTATATCATCACAAATTAAATACATACACATAATGTCACATATTACACAATAATGATACATTTTCATTTCAGATATCACCCTATACTATAATTAAGTTTTATTATGAAAAGAATTCCTAAAGCATGGTCAGTTCTTTCAGATATATAAACCAAGTTAACAACCACCTACTTTTTCATCTTTTTAATTGGAATCTTTGGATATAATTTGTCAGTATCGTGGAATTTGGCAAAACCTCCTAGAACCGGATATGTGCGCAGGGGCACTGCGGCAGGGGCAGGGGTCTTTTTTCTCTCTGATTTCAGCCAATTACAAGTCGATAAATAACTTTAAATAACATTAGATTAAATGGATTTGATTAGCTATATAAATTCGGAAATTATTATAGCTATTTTTTTTTTTTTGACCTTATGGTACTACCATATCAATTATTAATTGCAATATTATATGATTAATATTTGTTGCTTATGTATTACTTAGAAATGATTAGCTATATTTAAAATTCTTCAATTAATTAACATATTAATAATTAATCCAATTAATCCAGACAATTCTTATGTATTCTTCAGATTTCTTCTTAATTCGATCTTCAACATTAGATCGTCCCATGGACCCTTAAATTAATTGTCCGATAGCTTTTACTATAATTTCTTACTCATTACTAGCTGGTATAATATTATTAACAGTATACGTATATACATATATGTTATTAGATTACAGTTAAATTATAATCATATATAGTTAAATTGGTCAACTTTACAACTTCATTTACAATTTGATTCAGGGTTTTCAGGGTTTTCTCAGTTTTCACGGTAAATATATCGCCGATAAAATCGGCTCAGAATCTCAGGTCCCTTATACAAAGAAATTTTAAGCTCATTTAAGCAAATTAAGCTATATTCACACAAAAACTTTTTCTAGCTGAAGTTATACTTATACAAACGATTAATGCTGTATAATCTACAGTTTACATATATTATCAGAAGTTCAAATACATCTTTTCTATGGTATTTTATGGATATAGAAATTTAGAAAATCATATATATAGAATTAATTTAAGCTATAGGTACAAGTCGCTTTTTTCCTCTCTTACCAGGATTTGGAAAAAGAAAAGGTTTATCTTTTCCATCAATTATTCCTTAGAACAATTACAATTAATACTTTAACAATGATGAAACAATGTGACAAATTATTAATTAAGCCTATATATAGATCAATATTCAAGGATTGAACCCTGAAAATTTCTTATTAATTTAATTAATTATATATAAAATTTAATTTTGTCAAATTTATATATCTCTAGCTAGCTTTATATAAATTAAGTTGAAAATCCTTCATTTTATTAAATTTTTAATCATCCCTCATTCCCCATATTACTGTTTTATTGATTCAATATCTTTCTAGTTAATATTACATGAATTCAAAGCTTATATTACTTGGAGTTTTGACTCTTATTATCAACTCAGTTGCTGCTAGCGAATGGCATATATATTCCAATGCTGAATATCAAGCTATGGCTTGTAAGATGGCTGCTGAAGCTGTTGGAACTTGGTGTGAAACATCTACAAAATATAAATGTTCATGTAAAGTTCCTGGTGAACTAGGAACTTGGATGAATTGTCTTTATGAAGAAACTTTTGTTAATAATACAGCAGTTGAAGATGAAGTTATTAGTTTATGTGCTTCTTCAAATGTTACAATGACTACTAAGAAACTTAGAGCTGCTTATCAAAATGCTACAGAATATATGGTTGATGTTACTAAAGATGAATCATATAATAAAACTGATGTTATCAATTATCCTATTTCATTTTCTAAAGCTATGAACAAAAAATATTTAGGTTATTATAATGGTTATAAGAATAGATATGGTAACATTACCGATGCTCATTATATTGGTTCTGGATCACTTGGTATGTGGGCTGCTATATTCTTAATTGCTACAATTTGTCATTGGACTTGTAGATTGATTCCATCTGTTAGAAGAGCTTCAAATAATTCATTATTTAACTTCATTAGAAAACATTTAACTTTAGCTCCAACTTTTAAAAAGAAACATTTAGAAAAATCAGAATCAGTTTTATCTGGTGGTATTCCTCTTAGATTTGAATCTATTGTTATTTTCTTTCATATACTTTATTCAATCTTAGGTTGTTTGGCTATCCATCCTTATTATGAAGGTGATTTAGTTTTCAAAATTAAAGGTGCAGCTTATGGAAGATATTTTGGTGATAGATCAGCTATTGTTTTATCTTATCAACTACCTTTATTATTTTTATTTGCCGGTAGAAACAATTTCTTACAATACTTAACTGGTTGGAGTTATTCTAGATTTGTTACATTTCATAAATGGATTGCTAGAGTTATTATGGCTGAAGTTATAATTCATACTGGTGGGTTTGCTGCTCAAACCCATTTACAAGCAATTACAACAAGAATTTATACTGGTTGGTTTAGATTTGGTATTGCTGGTACTGTTTCATCTGTGTTAATTGGTATTTTAGCTTCATATTTCATTAGAAAGAAAGCTTATGAATTCTTCTTAATTACTCATATTTTATTAATTTTTTCATTTACTTACACTAGTTATAAACATGCTGCATCACAACATTATCAACATTATTTACTAGCATGTTGTTGTGTCTGGGGATTTGATAGAATAATTAGAATAATTAGAATGTTAATGTTTGGTGTTAAAACTGCTAAATGTAAATTCTTAACTGAAGAAGGTACAATTAAATTAACTATTCCTTATTCATCAAAGACTTTTAATCCATATCCTGGTTCACATGGTTTCATTCAATTCTTATTACCTTCAACTTTTTGGCAATCACATCCATTTACATTTGTTAATTCAATTACTGATAAAGATCATATTCATTTATACTGTAAAGTTAAAGGTGGTATAACTAAAGTTTTATTAAACAAATTTGCAAATGCTAAAGATAATACAATTGATATTAAAGTTTTAGTTGAAGGTCCATATGGTGAACAATCACCATACTATCATTATGATAAAGCAGTTTTAATTGCTGGTGGTAATGGTATATCAGGTCCTTTTGCACATGTTATCAATTTAGTTCAAAAAGCAAATGATATAAAAACAGAAGTTAAATTATATTGGCAAGTTAGAGAATATAGTGTTTTAAATTGGTTTGGTGATGAATTATTAGAATTGAAAAATACAAATGTTAAACCAATTATTTATGTTTCAAATCCAAATTCATCAATTAATGAATATCATAATAACAATAATAATTTAAGTTCAACTACTGATATATCTGATTCTTCTTCAAGTTCATCTGATTCTAAGAAAGATCCAGTTAAAGAAAAGACTTCTGATGATAAAACTTCTGATAATGAAACTACAACTGATATTAATACTAATGTTTTACAACAATTTGATTTCATTGAATTTAGATCTGGTAGAATGAATGTTGATGAAATTGTTGCTGAAGAGATAACTGAAGCTCCTGAATCAACTATTGCTTTTGGTGCTTGTGCTCATCCTTCAATGGTTGATGATATTAGAGTGTCTATCAAAAATAGGTTATCTACTCATAAGAAAAGAATAGATTACTTTGAAGAAATGCAATCTTGGTAGTTTATTTCAATATTTATATAATTTATCCTTTATTTATAATCTTTATATACTTATATATTTATCTTTAATTCTAATTTACTCTTAACTTATTATATGTGTGATAGAAAGTATATTGAAGAAACTAAAAAATTGAAAGAAAGAAAAAGAATAACAAAAGACAATGAACGTAAATAAAGTAAACGAAGAAATTAAAAAAGTATAATATACAAAACTAAATTAAATAGTAAATCAACAATGTGTTAAATAAATAGTTGTTACAACATAAAAAGAAAAAGAACAAATGAAAAAGCAACTAAATAAAAAAAAATACCTTACAGTTAATTGTTTAAAATATCTTGCTAATCAATTGATTGTTCAAATGTATCATCAGTCTTCTCTTCAGATTTATCTTCATTAACCTTCTTTGCTGAATTCTTACCAGAACCTTTACCTAATTGCCTGATACTCTTTCTTAGATTAAAATTCTCAAAACTTCTAAATAACTTTGATTTACTACTATCTGCAGAAGATGGAACTTCATTCTCAATTGGATTAGATGATAATGGTGGTTCATCTTGTTCATTTTCATCTTCATCTTCATTTTTATCATCATGGTTCTGACCAATATCAATCAAATCAACATCAGCATATTTATTAGATAGAACAGATTCAGTTGGTGGTTCAACTTGATCAGTAAGATTACCTCTTCTTTCTTGGTCACCTTCTAAAACTTCAAATAAACCTTTAAAATTACCTGCACCAAATCCATTATGATTAAATCTTTGAATAATTTCAATAAAGAAAGTTGGTCTATCAAAAATAGGTCTAGTAAAAAGTTGTAATAAATAGCCATGTTCATCAAAATCAACCAAGATTCCCAAGTTTTTAATTGAATCAAAATCTTCTTTGATCTCAGGATGTGATTCTAAATCTAATCTTTTTTCTAAATTAACATAATATTTCTCTGGAACTTTAATGAATTCAACACCATTAGCTTTAAGAGAACTAATTGAATCAAGTATATTATCAACTGAAATAGCCATATGTTGAACACCAGGACCACCATTAAAAATGACAAATTCTTCAATTTGAGATGTTTTCTTTCCTTTAGCAGGCTCATTAATTGGCATCTTAATAATTTCTTTTGCATCAGCCATAACTGTTGATCTAAGAGCAGAATATTCAGTGTAAACTTGTTTTTCATCAACAGACCAAAATTGATGGAAACCAAAGGTTCTTTGATAAAATTCAGCAATTGGCAACATTTCATTCCAGTCATGATTTTGAACACAATGATCAATAAAGTTAAACTTAACAGGATTTAAAGCTCTCCATTTCATTTCAATTGAGTTTTCAGTAAATGGTTGATAATTTCCAGGTAAAAATCCATCATAATTTGAACGATCAACAAGAGTATGAACTAACTTACCAGGACCACTAATTCTAGCAATTGTAATAGTACCATTTGCATCTTTAATAGTTTTAGGTGGATAAATTGAAGTAGCACCATTTGCAATTGCATTAACATAAACTTTCTCCATATTTTCTACATTAAAAGCAACATCTCTAACAGAATCACCTTGATGAGCAATAAGTTGAATAACTGAATCAGTTTCTTTATCAAATTCTGGATGATGAGGTGGAACCAGAACACTAACAAATTGAAGAACAACATTTCCATTTTTAACAACAAAGTAATCGCATTTCTTACAACCAGTTTCCATATTCATATAATAGTAAGGTTCAAATCCAAAGGTTCTAATAAAGTAATGAGCAGCAAATTTAGCAGATCCAACATAAAAAGTAACATGGTCAAAACCAACAAAGTAATCTAAATCAGGAGTTCTCTTGTTATCAATACCTGCATAGGCTGGAGCTAAATCAGTGGTGGTTAAAGGAGGAGAAGTAGTGGTAGTAGAGGCAACTAAGTTTTGGTCAACAGAAGCAAATCCAGAGAAAGACATGATTGATTTAATAGTTTTTTTTTGTTTTAGTAGTTGATGGGTGTAAAGTAGAAAGTGTGTGTTGATTAAAGCAGAGTAAGGGGCCTGTAGTGGTGGAGAAAAAAGGATTTCAAAAAGAAAAAGTAGATTGTAAAATATAAAGTGGGAAAGATGGTGTTTATATCCTAATTTAGTGGAAACAAAAGGGATTATTTAAACAAGGAGCCACGACAGCGCAAATGTTGTGTGTGCACGGGTGTTCAGTAATTGTAAACAATTCAACATTTCAACATTTTAGGTGTAAACAGACCGATTTGGACATTGATTATTTGGAGGATTGATTGTATATCACTTGCATATATATATCTTTGCTTTCATATGTTTACATTCATGAGAATAGAATGAAATTGATCCATTTATTAAAAACTTATAAGATAGGTTTTCTAGAGGAATTGCCTTCAATTGTAAAAGACCCGATTTGCGTCCAATTCCAGATATTGAAACAAGTTGGGGTAGTGAATTGATGGTATTGAAACAATCATGACATTATTGTTTCAATAAGAAGCTGTTTTAACAGTGTTTTCACAGTGTTTTCTGATCAAACCAGAAGAAGTTCAACACATTTCTGTGTTCGAAACTCTCTGCGCGCTCTTTTTTTTATTACTTTTTTTCTTAACTAAAACAACCAAATTCACTAAAACAACTAGAATTCCTATAATTTCAGTATTACGTAGTTCAATGTACTTGATTCTGCTGTATTAATGACAAATACGTAATCCATTAATTAAACCACGTTTCTCTTTAAAATGCACCCCTCAGAGACTCCGCTTTCCCACGCCTTTCTTATCGTCAATTAATTTCAAATAAATTAGGTAATCAAATAACTTTTTTGTTTATTATGGAAATAGCAAGATAAACAATTTTTGCCACCCAAATAACTAAAATGCCAATATTTAAACTCACTAGATTACCCAAATTTAAATTCTTTCCTAGAATTAATTCTTCTTTATCAAATAACAAATTAATGACTACTACAAATTTTACAAATTTATATTGGAATAATAATAGTTCAACTTCAATTATTGAAAATAAGATGAATTTTTCATCTACAATTTCATCAAAAAATACTGTATCTTTAGAAAATTATCTGAAATTAATTCAAATTGATTCAAATACTTATACAAATGCTTCTGAATTATATATTCCATATCGTGGACGTGGTTTATTTGGTGGTGTTTTAGCTGCTCAATCAACTTTAGCTTCTTTATTACATGCAAATTCAACAACAAATAAAATTTGGAAACCAATTTCAAATCATTGTTCATTTTTATTTGCTGCTAAACCTTATCCAAATTTAATTTATAAAGTTATTAATTTAAAAGATGGTAAAAATTATTGTACTAAAGAAATTCAATTATTTCAAAATGATCAATTAATTTTTAAATCAACTGTTACTTTACAATCATATAATTTAGAAGGTTCTGCATCAAATTTAAAAGGTCAATTAAATCATCATAGAAAATCTCCAACTATTGGTGTTGATATTGATCATTTTGATGATATGTTGGATCAAGAAGATTTATTTAAAATTTGGGCTAAAAAATCTTCATCACATAAACATTTAGAATATTTAAAAAATGCTGAAGATGATGTTATAAAATCTTATTCACGTGAACCATGTTTATGGAAATTACCATTAAATTTATTTGATTTAGATGAAATTACAAATGATGAAAAATTAAAAAGAACTGATGAAAGAACTTTAAGATATTGGGTTAAAACTAAAACTAATTTAATTGATCAAAATATTTATAGTTGGGTTGCTATTGCTTATATTTCTGATTACTTTTATTTATCAACAAATATGAGATTAAATTTATATGAAATGTTTACAACTAAATTTAGTGTTTCATTAGATCATACTATATATTTTAATGAACAAATTGATCCTTCAAATTGGTTTAATTATAATGTTAAAAATTTGAAAGCTGGTGAAAATAGATCAATTATGTTTGGTGAAATGTTTGATCAAAATGGTGTTTTAGCTGCTACAACTATTCAAGAAGGTTTATCTGTTGTTTATACAGATGATGATTAGATATATCACATTAGATTATTTTAATGATTATTAAAGAGATTACACTACATTATTCTTTTATTTATACTTTATTTATACTTATTTATATACTTTACTACCACATTCATATTTTACATTTTATTCGTTTTATAATTAGCAATGACATTAAATATAACTATTTTAAAAATGAAAAGAAAAAAACGACACAAAAAGTATTAAAAGCAAATGCTTTTTTTCCAAAAAAAAGAAAAAGAACTAAATATAAAAAAAACATACGTAATAAGAATGGAATTATAATAAAAACTATAATGTATGAGTGTACAGTATTAATCACTGTATCACGTTTAATTTTAATTTTGATAAAAAAAAAATATGTATTTGAAAGATAATTGAATGTAGCAATGACTATATAGTAAAAATATTAGAAAATGATTTAGATTCACTTTGTTTAAAAGTCCCAATCATCTTCATCATCTGAAAAATCAGGTTTAGGCTGCAGCTTAGATGGATCTTTTAATTCAGGTGTAGCTGAACGTGGTGGTGGAGCAGCTTGTTGTTTCTTTTTATAATTAACTGGAATTGGAACAGGCAGATGATTATATTCTGAAGGTTTCTTATATGATTTTGGTTCATTATTTGTTTTAACAGATAATTTACTAAATCTATTTGGTTTAACATTATAAGTATCATTTGAAGTTGGAATTGATGGAGGTAATTCTTTAACAACAACTAATTTTTCACTACCTTTATTATTCTTATTTTGAAATTCTCTATTCATTCTTCTTTTTTCTTTCTTAGCTGAAAATTCAGCTGTTGGATCAATATCTGGTTCAGGTGTTTCTTCAACTCTTGGAAATTCATCATCTGATTCAAATTCAAATGGAACAAATTTTTGTTTACCATTATTCTTCTTATTACCTCTTTTACCTCCTCTCTTACTAGTTGTTGATTGATATCCATTATTTGATTGATAATCATCATCATTATATGTATCTTCAGATGCGCTAGCTAACATTGCCAGCCTTTCAGGATTAATGAATCCTCTTCTTTGAGAAGTAGCCGGATTTGGTTTTGGTTTAGTAGTAGTTGAACTAACTTGAGGAACTTGTTGTTGTCTTTCAGGATTAACAAAAACTCTAGAAGGTTTAATCTCTCTTCTTTCTTCGCCATTTTCAGAAATATTAACAGAACCTTGAGTTCTTGGTCTACTATAGCTATGAGTGGTATTAGTGATATCATATCTACCATTTTCTCTTTCACCATATTCTCTACCTTCCCAACCAAATAAAATAACTTTACCTTCAGTAACAGAAGAAGGACGAGCTGAACTTGGTGTTGAATTTGCTTGTTTAAATCCTTTATTAGAAGCTTCAAATTGCTCTTCTTCTTCTTCTTCTTCGTCATATTCTTCATCTAATCTATCTTGTAAATAATCACGTTCCAATTTAGCTTTAGTTTTATTATGTTTTTGAAACTTATCTTCTGTTGATTCAGAACCTCTAGTTGAAGGTGGTGTTTCCATATTATCTAATAATGAATCATTAACAATTGGTTTGAAATTTTTATTCTTAATTGGAGGTGGCAATGGAGAAGGAGAACGTGAATATTCATAATCATTAGCGTGAAGTGATTTATTAACTTTTTCAACTTCCATTGGAATACCTTCATCTTCTTCTTCTTGATATTCTTCACCTTCATCATCTCTAACACTACCTCTAAATGATTTATCAGTATTATTAAAGTCCTCTTTTTCAGATTCAACGATTTCTTTCTTTGATTTCTTCTCCAACTTCGCTTGTTGTCTTTTCTCTTTTCTTAATGCACGTTTAGATTTGGTTGAATCAGGTCTGGAAGTAACAACCTTTTTAGCCTTTTTATCTTCTTCTGCTTTTTTGCTTAATGCATTATCTAAAATTGAATTGCCATTAGCTGATGCTTTCATTTTAGCTTCAATTGCAGCTTTGAAATCCAATGAAGCTTTGGTACTTTGTTTACTACTTTTAACTTGTTTTAAACTAACTTGAGTTGAAATATTATCATAAAAACTTTTTTGAATAGAGCCTTGTTGACTTTGAGGAACAAATGTTTCATTAAATAAATTGGATGGGGAATTAGAATTTGGTTGGAAACTATTTTCTTTAGATAACATATCTTTAAAAGTTTTAGCTTTTGTAGCAGCATCAACTGGAGCAACATCAATTTTCTTATTATTAACATTCTTTTTTGTTTTCTTTTTTGGAGTTGATGCATTTGATTGAGTATGAGGTTCATTTTTCAACAGTAATAAAGGTTTACCATTTAATTGTCTAAAGAAATCAATAGTTGATTTGCCTTCATATTCAACCACTGGTGAATCACTCTCATCAGAAGAATCATCAGAAGAATCAATTAGATCCAGGGCACCATTAACTTGAACAATTGCACTGAGTGAAGTTGATTTACTATCATTTGATGAAGTTGCTTTTTGTTTTTCAATTATTGATGAATCAGCAGTTGATTTTTTTGATGAAGAATCAATGAATTCAGTTTCCTTTGAAGGCAATTTAGATTTACCATTTGCAATTTGCAGTTTGAATTGATTTTTAAATTTAGCTGCTATATCAGTTGTTTCTTTAGCAGGTGCATTAGTTGGAATAGTAGTAGTCTTTGTAGTGACTCCAGAGTTGGTGGCAAGGTAATAAGGATTAGAAGAAGCAGCAGAGGCAGCTGCAGCTTTAAAATCAATTGGCTGACTACCATATAGGAAAGGAGTGACTGGTGTAGGTTGATTTGCATTTGTTGTTTTAGGTTCAAGGCCAGGTGGATAAAATGGTTGAACCACTGCTGGATTAGTCATAGCAGCAGCAACACTTGTGTTAGTGTTTGGATAATATGAGGTTTGAACCTGAGGAACATAGCAATCATAACTATAAGGATTGAATGGTGGGATTGAGTCCTGTCGTTGTTTACCATTTTGAATGTCTGAAACTTGATTGACAGGAGAGAATGCAGATGGACCAGATGGATAGAATCCTTGTTGAAAAGCGTTATAAGACATGACTGCTAGCTCAATGGTAATCCTCTTCTGTTATCAGATACCGTGGTATACCAGTCTTCTTGGTGTGTAGGATGATTTAAGGTGATTTCCCTCCTTTTCTACTCTCTTCACTGTCTTCAGATGAATTGATTTCTTTCAAATTCTATAAAAAAACTGATACGCGTCGATCGCGAAGATGGGTGAGTCGATCGGCGTGCGGAGATAACAAATTACGTAATATATTAGCTAATTAATACACATTAGTTTTTCTAATCCCTAGTTTTCCTCTAACTGGGTTCTTCTTAGTAATTCAGCTATCTGTCTATCTTCTTCTAAATCTAAGGTTCTATTAATCATAGCATCTCCAACAGCGTTTTGATTTATATAATTATGAATGGTAGTTCCTTTCTTAGGAGGTAAAACATCAAATTCATAAACATCATGTTGTTTCCAAAATGTTTCAGGAATTTTAGCCATGGCAGAAGATTCATTTGATAAAATAACATGTCTAATTAAATTATCTGGAATTTCTGATAATGAATCTAAATGTGATGTCTTAACTTTTGGATTATTTTTAATTAATTCAGTTAATTCTTTAATCATAAATTGTTTAACTTCTGGTTCTTCACATAAAATATTAGCTCTAACAATATAAATTGCAGTACTTAATTCAACAGATTTAGAAACTTTTCCATGTTTCCATGTAAATCCATCTGAAAGTTTAGATAAAAATAAATAACCTGTATATGGATGTGATTCAAATGCTGTTTTTAATGCAATCTTAGCTTGTTTAACATCACCTAATTTAAAATAACATAATGCAACAGTATATGCTAATGAAGGTGTGAACCATTCTTTATAACAATTAGTTAAATGAGAATTAACAAATTCAATCAAATATTTATATTCACCAGCCATAAATGAATAAAAATCAATAAAATAACGAACACCATATGGATCATCAGTTGGATTAAATGATAATAATAATTTACAATAATTAAAAGCTGTAAAAAAAGTTGATTTTTGTGTTAAAATTGTAATATATCTAAATATTGTAAGATAAATTTGACGATTTAAAAAGAATTCAAATGGTAATCTACAAACTCCTGAACCAAATTTAAATGTATTTTTTAATGACCAATCAAATATAAATAATGCTCTTTCAATTAATCCATTTGTATTTGAATTATCTCCTTGTCTTTGTAAAATATTTGATACTTGTAATAATGCTTCTAAATGATATGGTGCCTTTTGTACTAATTTAATTAATGATTCATGATCTGGTGCAATAACAACACTAATAAAGAATTGAGTAGTTAATAATCTTGAATGTAATGGACCTTCAGTCATTTGATAATATCTAATACCAGTTGCTGCTTCTTTCTTAATTTCATCTCTAATAACATCTTTCCAATCATCTGTAGTTAATTCAAAGTAAGCTTGTAATTGATTATCAGTCATTTGATCCATAATTAATGGTTTTTGAGTAGTTGGAATCCAATCATCTCTAATTTTAGTTAATGTTAGTTTTCTAGTAGTACCAGGAACAGATCTTCTATCTTTACCTGACCAACCTCTAACTCTTTTAGATAATTGTTGAACTTGTTTTAATATTTCAGGTGTTATAAAAGTTGATGAAGTTGAATCAGCATCTTCAATTGCTGCATTACTTAATTTACCAAATAAAAATTCATATTCTTTATCAGGATCTAAATTTTTAGAATCTAATTCTAATAAATGTAATGTCTTTTTGAATTTATTTATAGTAAAGAATTTACCACCTGGTCCATAAACATCCATTGGTTCATCCATGTTATCAAATACACTATCAAATTCTAATTCTAATTCTTCCTCTGCATCATAATATTCTATCAATTTCTCATTGTCTTTAGTTGCTTGTGATAATATTTGATCAAACTCATCATCATCTACTTCATCTATAGTTTTTGATATTTTCTTCTTATTTTTCTTATTCTTCTTCTTAGATTTTTTCGATTGAATGACAACTGGAGGTTTTTCTACCACAACAGGGATTGGGTTTTCTTCGACATCACTAAAATCTTCTTCTTCTTCTTCTTCTTCTTCTCCAAGGAAGGCAAATGCGTTAACTTTCTTTTGCGGTATCACTTCATCTTCTGATTCTGAGTCATCACTCTCTAAAGGAGTGTTTTCTTTCTTTGCTTCTAGTTCAGCTTGTCTTTTTTCTTCTTTCAATCTTTCTAATCGTCTAAGTGCTCTTGAACTCATGTTTTATAATTGTATGAAGCTGTTAAGGGAGGTATAAAATAGATCGAGTTTATTGAGTAATTTTGATTTTTTTCAACTCAAGTTTTCGCTATTCAAGAACAGTTGAACAAAGTACAGTTCGAGATCAAATAATTTGAAATTACTATTTACTAGAAATGATTTTTAATAACTAAATCTAATTAATTAATTAAAATTAAAATACATAAAATAAATTAACAAGGAAAATAAAAAATAAACATAACAGCATAAAAGTAGTTAATATAATAGTAGTAAAAAAATAAACAAAATTTTAGAAAAAAAAAAGAAGAATTAAATTCATAACAAAGCATGTAATAATTAAAACAAAAAGAATTAAAAAAAATGGATATCTATAATGAAATAAATTAAACAGTTTCTTTATGAGAAACAACTTCTTTATCATCAGCAGCTAAACCCATATCAGCTGCAAAAGTACTATGTGGTTTCCAACTAGCAGATTTAAATGGAGTAGTTTCTTCTAACATTCTATCAACTTGTTCTAAAGTTAAACCTTTGGTTTCTGGAATTAAGAAAATAGCATAAATTAAACACATTGAACATAATGAACCCCAAATAAAGAAAACTTTAGCACCTAAGTTACCTTGATCAGTATCAACCATATATGGAGTGATGACGGCAATAATACAATTCCATAACCAATTTGAAGCAGTTGATAAAGCAACACCTCTTGATCTAATTGGTAATGGGAAGATTTCACCAATAATAACCCAAGCACCTGGACCCCAAGTTGAAGCAAAGAAGAAGATATAAACACAAATGAAAGAAATCATAGCTTTAACGGCAGTATCACTATCTGGTTTAACTGTACCAACAATACCAACAATGAATTCACAAATTAACATACCTAAAGCACCATAAATCATAATTGATCTTCTACCTAATCTTTCAACAGTCCAGAAAGAAATTGGAGTAGAACAAACATTAACTAAAGTAGTAATTAAAGAAATTAAGAAAGAGTTTGAAATAGTACCTAATTGTTCAAAGAAAGTAGTACCAAAGTAGAAAATGAAATTAATACCAGTCCATTGTTGCATCATTTGCATTGAAGTACCTAAAATAGTTTTTCTTAAGTTAGAAGCTGGGTTTCTTAAACCACCAGTGAAACAAGCAAACCATGAAGACCAGTAAGTTGAAGTTGGAATAACAGACATTTCATATTCATGATTAGCAATAATTTCAGCTAATTCATCTTGAATAAATTTAGAATCTTGTGGTTGACCTCTTAATGAAGCTAAAGCTTTAGTAGCTTTTGCAATTTCACCTTTTTTAATAAAATATCTTGGAGATTCAGGTAAGAAGAATAAACCAAGAGATAAAATAATACCCCAAGCAAATTGAATACCAATTGGAATTCTATAAGAACCAGAGTTATCTAAGTTTTGAGTACCATAATCAACACAAGAAGCTAATAATAAACCAATAGTAACACAGAATTGATAACCAGAAACAATGGAACCTCTAACTTTCTTTGGAGCAATTTCAGACATGTATAAAATAATAATAGCAGAAACAAAACCAACACCAAAACCAGCAATAATTCTACCAACAGCTAATAAAGCAATAGTAGTTGAAGCAACTTGTAAAACAACACCAACCATATAGATAATACAACCAGCAATGATAGTTGTTCTTCTACCAAAGAAATCAGATAAATCACCAGCGATAATAGCACCAAAGAAAGTACCAGCAGATAAAATAGAAGTAATTAAAGATTTATCAGATGAAGATAAAACATAACTAGCATCATCATCACCATTTTTAACTTTACCAGTAAATTCATGAATAAAATAATCCATAGCCATAACTGATGAAATGTAACCAGAATCATAACCGAATAAAATACCACCAAAGGAAGCAAAACAACACATTAAATAAGCTTTAGTAGTAATTGGAGCTTCAACTCTTTCTAAGTCAGAAGTACCAGCAACAACTGGGTGATCATTTTTTTGTAATTCAGAAGAAGAAGATTCGTTTGATAATGTTTCTCCCATATTTGTATATATAAGTAATTTGTAATATTAATTTGTATAATAAAAAAGAAAGATTTGAATCTTGAACTTTTCCTAAATTCTAGGGAAAACTCATCAGTATTTATAGATTTTTAAAATGTTTTTACAATTGAGCATTACTTGATATAATTGGTCAGTTTATTTCATGGAGTGTGAGTGTATATATAAGAAAATTTGAAACTCCACAAATAAAACAATAACAAATTTCCTATTTCATGTATCAATATAATGCAATTCTCCAGATTGTATTGTTTAAAAAACAAGAATTGGTAATCCCACGTAAAAAGTGATAAAATTTCTCCTGGAGAACAATAGGCGTGTCGAACGGAAAAACTTGTTTTTGCGGGGCCGGGTTAACTTTCTGTATATATGCACGTTACACGTTACCAACAAAGGTGCATGGGTTTCTGAACTTTCTGGTTTTAGGATATTGATATAGTTTGCAAGTTATGATATTCTATGTTGTTCGATACAATTAATGTATAGCGCGATTGAGCAAAAAATTAAAGAGTTCAGAACATCAACATCAACTT